>CACKRE030003917.1:43830-57124 GCA_902602495.3 Ectocarpus sp. CCAP 1310/34
AGAGAGAGAGACAGCCGAGACAGGAATGGGCTCGATGTTTGAATGTGGAAGATCATGGGTCGCGCGCGTTTGCGCGAAACCGGTATTGCTTGAAACTGCCGACGGAGAAGAGGAAAAACAGAGCGTCGCTTATTGATCCATCAGTTGCCCAACCGTTGTGAACTGGGGAATAAATAGCACCGATATCAATGAACAACTCCGGTCACCTCTGGCTTCAGAACCCGCGGCATCGTCCCTTTCTCTTTCCCGCATTTCTTCCCGGCTACACCGGCGGCGACGACGCCTCCGCCCTCATTCACCGGCGCTGCCGCCGCCGCCGTCGCCGCCGATGCGTCAGCGCTCCTCTGCGCCAGCTCGCCAAGGCTCGCCCAAAGCCACCGCTGGTCCGCCATCCTCTTCACCGCCGCCTTTGCCGCCGGCATCAGCACCGCGGCGGCCTCGTCACTCCCCCTCACCATCGCGCGGCACAGCATCGTGCAGACCAGCCGCCGGATGGCGGGGACATCGCTGTACCACCCCCGCCAGTCCTGGCCGGCTGCGGCGGCCGCGTCCTCTTCCTTCTCTGCAGCGGTCTCGGCTGATGATGACGATACGATCGACAAGCAGAGGAGGCGACACAGGAGGAGGAGGAAGGGGAGGAGGAGGATCGGGAAGCAGCGCGGGAAGGGGAAAACTTTGTTATGACGGGTGTTGTTTGCTGTCTGCAGTAATCGGATGTCCGCTGCGGATTAAAGGGTGGTCCGCCGACTACCTACGCGATCAAAGAAACAACAACAACAACAACAACAACAACAACAACGACAACGACGATCGGACCCATTCGATCACCTGCGCTGGCACCGTCGGCATCGTCGGTACCCCCGCCGGCCCGCCGCCGGCCCGCTGCTGCCGCCGCCCGCGCGTGCAGCGCCACGACGCACGGCAGCACGGCCCTCGTCACCTCGGCCTTAACCTCGCGCACGCCGAAGGTGTTGGCCCTGAGCATGTGGCGGGCGCTCTCCCCCAGGTCCAGTAGCTGCACCAGCGGCGCGTAGACCGGGTGGTCGCGCGGGAGGATGCCCCGCTCGCAGCATGCCTCCGGAATCCTCTCCGACGCGTGCCGGTACATAAGCTTAGCCGCGAACGGCTCGGCGAGGAGCACAGACGCGAGCCCCACGCGGCGGCCGATCCCGTCCCTTTCCAGCTGGGTCGCCTGGGCCATTGGGGCTAGGGCCGCGCCGCCGCCGCCGCCGCTTCCTCTGGCGTCGTCCTGGAAACTACCCCCGCCACCGCTACTGCTCTTCCGCTTGTTGCTGTTGGTGGGTGTGGTGGTGGTGGCAGAAGCGCCGCCGCCGCCGCCGCCGCCGCCGCTGGGGCGAGCCTTGAGAGGTGACAGTTAGTTGGATGGGGGGGTGATCGTGGTAGGCACACGCGGGGGGCGTAGGGGGTTGGTGACGGGTACGGGTAGGTGATTTCCATTGGCGGGGATGACTTGCTGTCGCGAGTGCGTTTTCCGGCGGGGGCGGCGGCGGCGGAGGCCGGAAATAGGCCACGGCAGGTACGTAGGTACAGTGAACGATATACACTACTGTACCAACACCGATGCCGACGCCAACATCACCACACCCACCTCCGGAGTCAAGAATGCAACAGCGGCACTAGCAGCTCTACGGAGAGGGCCAAAACACAAAGCAGGGTGTGTGAGCGTGAGGGAAAAAAACACATTCACAAGTTCGTACATACCTCCTGGTGTCGTAGGTCGTTCTCTATCTTCGCGGAAATCTTGGACCACTCTTCCTCCTGTCTCAAGGCTTCCTTGTTGTACTGCGTCCCCTGCAACGAACAAAAAAATGACGAGAGCTGGCCCGTTTCTCGACAAAGAACCGAAGTGTATCAACGCAATGGAAAGGTAGCACATACGACAGGAGTACGGCAGGACATGGACGAACATTTTTGCACTTCGACTTCTACAGCGAAGCTAACTTCAGCTCGTACGTCTGGGGGGCGGGGGGTATCATGGCGGGGTATGGGGGGGGTGATGTAAAGTGCGCCCACGGGGTTTCCGCCCAAAACTAACGCAACAGCCGATGAGGGGGCTGGTCGTGGAACGCCTTTTGACCGCCGTTCCTCTTTACTCGTTGGTTAAAACGACTCCGCGGGTTGTTACCCGAACATGGGCAGTTTGCCCGAACGGGAAAACCCTATTATTACGCTACGACAGCCGTGCATCTTGTAGACTTATTGTCACTTGCCCTTTACTTCGAGAAAAAGAGCCGACAACGTGTTGCGACATGCAACCGCGCTGTCCCCGACGAACAAAACCATGCTTCAGCTGTTGTTCCTCGGAGAGGTTGAACAAGACAAGCGCAGGAACGAAACCGTGGCCGCGGCGTTCAATAATGTTTGCTATTGGCGGGGTGTCGTAACTCGAGGGAGTCTACTGGATATCTGAAAGTTACTGACTGCTTGTGCGTGGAGTGGAGGCAACGCACCTCCCCGTTGTAGGTCCGGCAATTCTGCCACATGAGCTTCAAGTCTCGGTCGAAGTCTCCGAAGCTGGGGTACCCGCCGCCCTTGATCTGCGGCGGAGGGTGGCGGAGGTTGGGGGGTACGCGGCAGAGGAATAGATTCAACGAGACGCAAATGGCTCGGCGGGCGAAAACCACCCGAACAACCAAACAATTCAAGGTATCATGTCAAATGATGACTATGTCGCCTCAGACTGAAAAAAAATATGCAACGCAGCAAGGGCCAGGAACAAGGGGCAGGGGTGATAAGGTACCTCAAGTCGCACATTAGCAAGCGCACCCCGGCCACCGCAGCCGGCGGAGTACCTGTTGTGGGCGGACCATCTCCCCTCGGCTATACACCGTACCAGGGTGGTTGGCGGCTACACATGCTGTACCTTTTTCAGGATCGTGCCCAGATCCATGGGAGTCTTGACGACCTTGTGGTACCCCTCAGCGATGGCTTCGGTGACGGGGTCCTTGAACCACTTGTTCTTGTCCATCTTGGACACCAGAGACCACGCCGTCTTCAACGTCTACAAGAACAAGACGCCAAGCAAGCGAAGGTGGGAACGGACGGCGGGCAGCGGAGCCGGAGGGGGGGGCGAACTATCACGTTTTGCATGTCTTAGCGGTTAGATCATTGGCCACGCGTCCTCGGGAGGACGGAGCCGGAGGGGGGGGGGGGGGGGGANGGACCAGGCTCTCACATCACCAAGCGCGAAGCGCCGTGAGATATTCGGCGAGTCGCATGAAGGGTGCGCTGCATCCTGCTAAGGGTTTTCGGCATCTTGTGCTTACTTCCTTGCGTACGGATGACAGCTGCGTATGACTTAATTTATTTTCCGGTGCTTTCACTTCCATAGACAGTTATAAGCACTGTGTAACTGCCTCGAGGGTGCTTGACCAATTCAACACAACGTGGTGCGATCATCCCCCTTGCGCTGAGTGAGGCTTCTCCACCCCGCACAACATGATCTACTCGACCACCAGTATGGTTACCGCAAAAAAAAAAAAAAACGGAGGTAAAAAAAAAAAANAGGGGGAGGGGGGGGAGGAAATCTGAAACAAGAACGATGACAACAAACACGTCGCACTCGTCGGTGCTTGTAACTCAGAGTCTCGACCATCCTGACATTCGACCTCCAACCTTGCACAAGCGAGTAACAGTCCCCGTCGTGCAATACGCGGCCACCAACCAACAACTACAAACAAGGCACGAACCACGGAATTGGTATAAATTCGTTCACCGTCGATGCTGGACCGGTCCTTTTGTAAGGTCCACATTCCGTCTCGAAAGGGCGTGCGCGTGCATGTATCAGCAAGTCATCATAAAATCAAAATCGGGCAGAACATCGACGCCAGCAGACAAGAACAAAAAACACATCCCGTGCATCAATGCTCTCTACATGCCATAACCAACCAACTAACCATGCGGACGAAGGCGAAAATTTAGGCGATTACGATCGCAAGATAACATCCTACTTATGTGGTAGCTGTTACCACTTGCCAGAACCACCCCGTCCACTATATATTTACATATCCCAAAGTCAAGTGTGAAAAACCTTTTGGATCTTAGTGCTGCCGTCCTTTTGCTTGACCTCCTCCTGCTTGGTCTCTCGCCTCTCCGCCATGCCCGGCTCGTGCTGGCCTTCCCCGATCCCCGTCGCCAAGCGAAACAGGCTGCGGGTTCGAGGAAACGACCAGTTTGGAGGTTAGGCATGCAGTATAGATGCCACGGATGTTGTCGTTGCTCTCGTCACCATGGAAGCCGTTCCCGTTCTCTGCTCACCACCGCCGTCTGCTACCCGTTCCGGTCCAACCGGCCCGAACCCCCTCCGTTGCCATAGGTCAACTACTCTGAAATGGGTAGACAGCAATCGGTGTGAAAAAAAGTCGAACCTGCGTACGAGTTTCGAAGTTACGAGACATGCCTTGAGAGAGGGCTTGGGTGTTCAGGTTCCTGTTTTCGTTGCACTCAGGGAGGGCTTGTACAGCGAGCGAAGCAGGCTGCGGGTGTGGTAGTGGAAGATTCGCGCGGAAAATTATCGGAAGAGGCAACCAGAGTGTGATCGATCGGTGGACCAGACCAGACCCTTGCCGGCAAATCAATTCTTCCATCGTATATTGTGCGGACTTGACTTCAGACGAAACACGAAGCACTCGGGAAGAATATTGAAACTTCCGGAACACCACAAATAACGCCTCCCGCCACACACACGGCAACCGCAACAACTCCAAACAACCTCGACAAAACATGCCAAGCATACCAAACACGCGCGAGCGTTCGCGTGCTGTACACGCAGCGACGCAGCACTGAATGACTATGATATCAGCAACGCAACCAACGCGCCGTCATAACACGGCAAAGAGCGCCACGCAACATTTTTTCGCCACGGCAAATACGCACCGTTGCACATCCCTGACCGTGCCGTCGTTGAACACGTCCTCTCGCACGGCCAGGTCGAGGCGAGACGCCAGGGCGCAGAGACGGTCCACGGACTGGTCCGCGATGCTGCCGTACGCGCGCTCCCTCGCCGTGACGAGGACGTCGGTCAGGAGGGTGGCCCACAGCCCGGCCTCCGACAGAGAACTTTCCTGCGAGAACCTTTCGGCGATGTAGTCGCACAGGAACCTGGGAGGAGGGAGGACAAAAACAAGAAGCAGAGGGTGTTGTCCGCAAGGGGGTGCACTCATGGAGACGCATGCCGTAGTCGTTAGTCGTTAGAACATGGACGGCCTCAGTAGTTCCGAGGGAGGGGGGTATATTCACGTGAAATGCATCTAATTTCGATGCTTGACCATGGACCGCCTTGCGTAGTTGTTCGGCGGGGGAGGGGGTGTACTCACGCTGTAGTCGGTACAGACCATTGGCCTCGCATCCCTACAAGGCCGGAACGGTGCAATTTGCCGGGCTTTCGCCGGCCCAGGCTACGTTCCACAAGGATGAACCCGAAGCTGGTCATCATCCTCGCGTTTGCTTTGATGTCCGAGACAGACTTATGTTGTTGGAAGGGGTGGGGGCTTATTCGACGAGGGAGAACGCATGCGCGGGGAGGGGGGTACTCTTATGTTTTGCATGCCTTAGCGATTGGACCGCTGACCACGCGTCCTCGAGAGGACCGGAGCATTGTTCCCACAGGACCGATCACCGATGGCCAATCGTTCCTTCTTACTTGGCCAAAGGTGGCTCAACAATGTCTTCCCTAGCCAATTATCTTCTCCTCGATATCACTTGCCGTTTGTTCATCCCACTTCCGATGTCCCAGGACAGCTACCGTCTTCTGCTGACTATTCCATGCCTCAAACATCTCCCTGTACCTTCCTTTTACTTTTTCTAGCTCAGTCATATACACTTCCCCCTCCTTCTTGTACAACGGACATTCCGCAACTACATGAACTCGGTCTTCGCACTTGAAGCCGCAATCACATTTGAACTTGTCTTCATCGTCCATCTTCCCAAATCTTCGTCTACGTTCTCGAAGGCCAATGTCCCCAGTCCTAAATTAGACCTTCAGCTTTGTCCCTGCATCCATTGGTCCATGTAGGTACTCCTTGAACCCTGTTCCTTCTTTCAACATTCCGTACACATCTAGACCCCATTTATCCTTGGTGTTCTTCGGTTAGATTCTGTTCTTCTCTCTTGGCAAAAGCAACAGACATTCTTCCCCTTGAACCCTTCTATACCTTCCGTTTCCAGCGTATCACCTTCGTCAATTTCGACGGAAGAGAGCGCTCGCCGCCAAACACATGGGGTTGACACCATCGAAGGAATCGCGTGCTTTCCCTACTGTAGCTCTTGCCCGATAAGGATCGGGCGAGGCAGGCAAGCCGAAAGAGAGCGCTCGCCTTCAGACTCATGGGTCGACACCATCGAAGCACCGTATGCTTCCCTGATGCTGTAGCTCTTACCCGATAAGGATCGGCCGGTCGCCCGTGTACTCCGCCAGGGCGTTGATCCTGTCGGGGCCCATGAGTTTGCGCCGCTTGATGGTATCGAGGGACCTATAGAACCTCAACTAAATAGCGACGACGATGACAAGGCAAAAACGACAACAAAGGGGAGCCCCGACTTAAAAGCTTAGTACGTGTCTGACGCGTGTACCGACAGGTTGTTGCTGTTGCTGCTTCTCCTGCGTCTACACTGCTGCGTTTTGTGTACATACCCTTGCAAAAAAACTTTACGAAGCCGGACAGCGTAAGCAGCGCCTCTTGCACCCCTCTCATCGACTCGCTTACGAAGATATATCAACAAGATAAGACAGCAGTACAAGTGACTTGGTGCAACCATGGTTAACCTAGTAGCAGACCGGATCAGCAGGGGTACGGCCCAGAAGAAACGTAAATGATGCATACAGCAGTACGTACCTGCTGTGAGGAGAGCACCATCTTGGGCGAGAACTCGCTGGCGAGGTACTTGTCCGCGTGGGGCGACACGATGCGCACGAAGAGGACGGAATCCTTCTCCCAAGCTAGGTGCTTGATGGCGAGGGGCAACCCCAGCTCCTCGAACTGCTCCGGCTGTAACTTCTGCAGCTCGTTCATCTTGTCCAAAACCTTGTTGCGTGGTTGGGACAGAGGAGAGGAAGGGGTGAGAGAGAAGGGGGGTAGGGAGAGAGGGAGGGAGCGAGGGAGAATCATGCCGCAGGAGCAAGCAAAACAGCACAAGCAGGGAGGTCAAGCTCGTGGTGGGGGAAAAGCGACCGAAGCCGAATTAGCTGGAAAACATGCATGCTGTGGCCAGCTGGACAATGGCCACGAGGAGCTTGGGGGGGCGTCGTTGTTTGTGTGACTCATCTCCTACGCTGTTAGCTGCTAGATCATTGACCAAGCGTCCCCCTTCGGGTCGGAGTACCCTTGCAAGTCCTATAAGCGCCACACCGCGAATGTACGGTTGTCACTGCATACTTACCACCTGTCATTTGATCCTCACCCCGCCCCACTTGTTCTCCAATAAACAATCGCACCCGCACCCCCATCTTACGGGGCAGGACGTGAGTTTCGTTCACCCAACAATCTCAAACGGTTGCATATCTCCAAGAGGTTGTGCCCTCACCCTCCCATCCTTACCCCCCACTGATTCCATGGGCTACAGCTAAAAGTAGGGCAATGTTCGAAGCATCGTAACATTCTCATTGTTCATCTTGCTTACCCTTTCCGGAACGGCGGACAGGCTGCTGATGATCTTCAAAGGCACGCTCTTAAGATCGGCGTGCGTGGCGAACCTGATGGCAAGTCATTTCCGGTGTTTTCAACAACAAACAGCGGTCAGACACATATATACCGTACGAGTCGGAGAGATGGCACCCCCGTGTTAGCGTTTTTTTGTAGCGTATTTCTCCACAACTGGGAGGGTGCGAACACCAACCGATACCTTTCAGGAAAGCCCTCGACGAGATTTTTCCAAAACTACCCTTTTCGGCAGTGGTACCCCCCTGGTTGTGGAGAAATACGCTGTACAAAAACGCTAACACGGGGGTGCCATCTCTCCGACTCTTACGGTATATACACAGGGCAATGGCTCCGGAGTGGGCTCATCAGAGCACAGCAGTATAGTGCCATCAAGGCGTGACGAAAGATGAAAGTAGAGCATGCGTTGGTGTGAAGCAATTGCCAGCTGCCATCAGCAACGTTTTTCCCAAGCTCGAGCAGCTCACACAGGTGACGCGTTTTTGACTCGAAGAGCCGAGCGAACCACAAAAGCTGTGTACAGTCGTATTCTACCGTTGTACATATATATCTTTAGGGCGTCTGGTAGATCGGCAAACGGACTGCTGAAGGCCCGAACGAAGATGTGGAGCTTGAAACGTCGGAAGTGTGCCTGTTAATATGCAGTGAGTTGCTCTCCCGTCATTCGATGGGGTACAGGCATTCTTTGTAAGCTCTCTTTCGCAAGTTACGATAGTGCGCTTCACAGCACGGGCGGCCAATCTTCGAACTGTCAAGTCACACGGGTAAGCAGGTATATAAGGCCCAAGACGCAGAATGACAAGCACGTCTCGACAGGGGCCAACGATATGTCCATGAAGTTCATTCTGTGTTGCCATTATTGGTGGTCCAAACGTGTCGCGAAGTGAGGCACAGCATCAACCAATGCCACCACACCACCGCCACCGTCAACGAAACCGCCATCATCACAGCAATCAATTTTAGTTGGGGTCCCGGTTTAGGGACCCCCTGGTCAGCGACATGCCCTGTTTAGCGATCCCAAAATCTCGTGACACCGCTGCACCCCGGTTTAGCGACGACCATGTGGACGCTAAACCGGTCGAACCCTAAACAGCGACTTAGTTGGATTGTCTTCAGCGGCTATGATGCGTATCACGGTATTACCTCCCCCCTTTTAGTCTTCATCTTGGTGGTTATTTAGTAGGAATAGGCAAGAAGGAGGTTCCCAGGGGAAACCGGAAAGTCGTCACTCTCTTTTTCTTACTTGAAGGAGTCGGTCAAGAGGTCCAGCAAAACATTCTCCGGGAGGTGCGGAATCTGGTCCAGAAGGACCCTCAGGGAATCCTCCAGCAGCTGCTTGTACACCGACGCACGGCTCACCTGGGTACGCGCGGGTTGGCAGCAGTAGGAAGTGTCCGTGTGGATTAGACTCATAGTATACAGCGTTAGTAGTCCAGAGCACTCAGGTGGGTTGGATGGCTTTTCGAGAGAAGTTGCATCGATTAGAGTCTGTGAATGCATAGCAGCACCTGGAGCAGCCTTCTCGACGTATTCGAAGTCCAAGCCTGACTATATTACAGTACATGGGTAGTCTCTCTGTGTAGATATTTTTCCTAGTAAACCTACGTGCAGCCTGAACAAGAACACGCGGCCAAACCCTCTGCTGACAATGTGTGCGTGCGCATCGAACACGTATGTATGCATGTGATACGCGAACATCGTCCTTGCCCTCTAGCGACACGTTCTATCCTTACATGGTCTCGTACGTGGGCCGTTCGCTGCGTAAGCCGGCATGGCGAAGTGCCGCATTTCATTCTCTGCAGGGGGGGGAAGAATCTGATATGGTAAAGAATCAAACTCAGAGTGCAGCAGCATGCCAGCATCAGCAATAAGCACGCCAGTTAAGCTTGTTTATGCAAACAACATGGGTTCCAACATCCTTGGGCACGATCATATGTTTTTATGTAAGACACCACAAGCAAACACCGGCACCTATAGCAGTATGTGTACATGTAGATACGAAGGCCGTTATCAGCTTGTACGCCGGACGTTCGCAAAATTCAAAGCATCTACAAAAGCAATGGAACATTTGTCACCGTCGCAGTGCATTCAAAGTAGCGATCGCGTGTCATAACACAGCCGCCAAACCGCCGGAACTCACCCCTAAAATATCAAGGAACCCGAGCGCGAGCTTGACCGACGGTTCGGCGAGGCCGGCCTCCTCTCCCCACCCCCTGACCCGATCAGTCCACCTCCTCCCCTTGCTGAGGTCCTGGATATACGACGTGAGGGTTCGGTGGCCTGCCATCCCCACGAGGTAATTGGTGCGCTCTCCTTGCGCTGCTGCTGCTGCTGCTGCTGCTTCCCCATTTCCTCCCTCTGCGGTAATTGCATCACCAGCAGCAGCACCGCTTTTCTTGGATGCCTCGTTGCTGGTGGGAGCACCATCTTGGCCCTCGCCACTGTCTTGTTCCTGCCGTGCGCCATTTCTGCCGCTGCTCCTGCCTGACGACGGAGATATTCCGCGCTTCATGTTGATCCCTTCGCCAATCCCGAACTCATACGACAGGAGCGAGCCCGGTGGGATGCCAACACAACCCAGCAGCCGGGCAAGACCAACGCTTCCCGGATGCTGCGAGTTGCGGCCGAGACGACCCAGTGCGGCGGGATTACGCAGTTGGAGGGGGCTCCGTACAGGGAAGCTACCCCCCCAGCCTATCGAGCAATCGCTCGGCTTGGCGCAGGCAATGTCGCTGGGTCCACACAACGTTTAGCGTCGAGACCAGCAGCGGTCACAGTATCCCAGGGAACCGGAGAACGGATCTTGGCTGGTCGTGCTCCAGGGGCTAACAATTCGACCTTTCGTGAGGTGAGGGAGGAAGTGCAAAACATGATGTGGCCCGTACTCCAGTGTTTTTTGAAGGGCGCTGCTGCGTCCTTGTGTGCTCTGCGCTTGGAGTCAACCACCACCCCTTCGTGAGTTCGTGAGGCAGCAACACGCACCAGTCATTCCTGGACCAAGACATCGTTGTTGGTGGCTCGTTCTTTCCCTAAATTTCTCCTGGATTTGTTCATGGATGCATGCTACGGGGGAGTTTCCGATTGCGGTGTCGATGTCATACATGTTCAAAAAGGTGCATCGCCGCCGTCCCTCACCCAGCGTACAGCGTCCTGGATTTGCCATCACGTTGCCTTCTGGAATCGACACAAGTGCAAAAACACACGGACAAGAAGGGGTTGCAGCTGGTACGGCATGCTCTCACGCGATGCGGTAGTCGAGATCGCTCGGCTTTGGTGCTATGGATAGCTTCGCAGAACAAGGCATTCGCCGGGGTCTGCACGTATGATAACCCCCCCCCCCCCCCCCCCCCCCCCCCCCCCCCCCCCCCNCCCCCCTCCTCCGGCCACCACGGCGCCTGGGAGGGAAGGCGGTCTCGCAACTCTCGACGACGGAGAGCACGGGAATCACGTCCTCGACCAATGCGCTTTTCGTAATGTCGCTCGCATTGCCCTCGTGCCGATATTTGCTACTACCGCCCACCAAGCTGCTTTACCAATGCACAGCTACCGGTCATCCGGTCATCCATATACTTCGCGCTCTTGCGCTCGACGTCGTGCATCGGACTTTGCCGGCAGGACAGGCGGAACATGCGAAATGTTTCACAAGTACAGGATGGGAGGCAGCCCTGACCGGGCAATTTACTTCGCCATCCGTTGTACAAACGTAGCGCCTCTCTCATCCAGAAATGAGGTTTGCTCTTTTTGCTTGTTTTGCGTAAAAATTGTCGTCCCAACATGTGGTGTTGTCCGTGGGACACTGCTGCTTCATGTTGTGCATCGCAAGGGATAGGGGTACTGAACACAAACTACGACCGGCGGCACACAGCAGCACTGTGTTCTCCCTCCGCAACCTATCTTGGGAACGGAGCGGGTCCAATCGCGGGAAACCGCGCAACGTACCGGGGATCGATATCCCAGAGAGTACAACGCGTATTGCTCTTTGGGAAGGTTATAGCTGGGTAGCGATGCGGTCGGGTGCCGATGAATGGCCCTGGTCCCACGCGCGCTTGCGACGTACTAAATTGACGGATTGGGAGAGCTCCAGTCTCAGCATCTGTTCCGACGCACAACGCCACTCCCTTGGTTTTGTCTTTTTCTCACTACACCCCGGGGGGTTGCAGGTGTTCCAAAGCAGGAGAGGATGTCGGACTACGGTGATGACGGAGGGTACGGGGGCGGCGGCGGCGGCGGGGGAGGAGGAGTCAGCAAATGGACGTGAGTCTCGGCGCTTTTTTTTGTTATCCGGAGCTCTTTTGGGCTGGGTGCATACATACGAGCGCGCCTGGAACAAGATATTTCAGTATACGGAAGGGTGATCGAATGGTTGTTCGACGACGGCAGTATACCATATGTTGCAAGTTGCCCGGCTAATCTTTCGTCGGTCTCGTCAGATTGTTTTTCGGTGTACCCACCCAAAAGTATGAAACTCGGGGAAGGGGCCGCCTGGCTTCGACTGTCGCAACACTCGTGCTAAACACAAGCTCGGTGAGCACCAGCCACGCCTCTGACCTCCAACCTCTACTGTTGACAGATGTTTTTATATCGCTGCCCGGTGACGTCTACAATTGTATTTTACTCCCACGTTACAGGGCTCAAACCAGTGTAGATGCTCGCGTGGCTGTTGTCCCGAGTTCTTCCATCGCAAGTCAGCGGCGCAAGCGCCCTCACCAGCTTCGAGCCAGCTTCGAGCCGCGTGATACACGCACAGGCGTTCTGGGTGGGCGGTGTCGTTAACCCCCCTTATCCATGAAGCCAGCGAAACAGAAGCATCCGCTCACTCTCTCTTACTCTGTCTCACACACGCACATGAAACTCTCGAAATGACGCTGTAGTTACCAAATGGCACACGCTACAAATGCAAGCGCTTGTTTCTACACGTGGCGGCGTTTGTCATCGCTCGTTGTCCTCTTCTCTGACATGCTACGAGCAGCGAAGCAAGCCATGTGTCTTCTCACGGAAACTCCGTTTGTTACCGGGTTGAGTGTGTGATTAAGTGGTGAACTATGTGGTAGGGAACCATAGAGCTGTGGACCACGGCTGGAGCGTTGTTTTCGCGGAGGCTACACGCTGATGACGATGACGTCAACAAACAACGTCACATACCGAAAAACCAACATCAACAGACGCATGTTTATCCTTGCGAAGCACCCAGAGCCAACGAGAACACACGAGCCTACGTAGCGCACACAGCAACAAAGGAACCTCATGGAAAACCCTTTTGCGAATATCGACGTGCGTTGCGCACCGCAACAGGGCGTCCACCCCGCAAAACAAGGAGGAGACGCAGTCGCTCGACTACCTCCTGCCGGAGAGCGTGAAGGACTTCGTGTTCGATCTCCACGATGCGATGCGGAGGGCCAAGCGCGTCGACGAGCTAGAGCCGCTGTATAGCACCACCTTCAAGACCGTTACCGACGCGTACTTCAAGGGGGTGAGTAGAGGTGGTGGGGGGTGTACTCATAGTCGTGCATGCCGTAGTCGTGAGACCATTGACCTCGCATCCCTACAAAGCCGGGACGGAGCACGCCGGGTTCTCACCGGACCAGGCTCTCACATCACCAAGCGCGAAGCGCCGTGAG
>CACKRE030003917.1:57512-68617 GCA_902602495.3 Ectocarpus sp. CCAP 1310/34
AAAAAAAAAAAACGGTAACCTGGTTGCCGAGTTCACGAAGTGAATTGGCTTGTTTTTTAACGTCTTTGCCAAGCGACGAAACCCAATCCCGATGGCAAACACCGGGGGGGGCGGCTTGATTTACAACGTCGTTGCCAAGCGACGAAAACCCAACGCAGATGGCAAACACCGGGGGGGGCGGCTTGTTTTACAACGTCGTTGCCAGGCGACGAAAACCCAACCCCGATGGTAAACACCGGGGGGAGTTGGGGGTACTCATAGCTGTGCGTGGGGGAGGGGGGGGGGGATACTGTGCTTTCTCACGTCTTGTGGTTTGCGCGATGGTATGCTCAGGAGCATTCCTGCTGGCTCTGCTCAGCTCCACTCTGCTCTGCCGGCTCTGATTTTGTATTTTTTTGCCTTGTTTTTGCTCACACTGCTCGGCCCTACTTCGCTCTCTCCGCTCTATTGTCTTGTTGTTGTCATCCTCTTGTGCTCTTGTGCCGTGTTTGTGCGTGATCAGAGCACCTGGCCCGAGGCAGAGGTAATCGCGAACCAGTGCTCTAACGACGAGCTATTTCTGTGCTTCTACAGAGAACTGCGCAACAGGCACATGTTTGCCACCACCAATAATGTGAGTCCCAACCCTCCCGCCCCGCGCATTTATTTTTTTTGCTTTCCCCCCAACGCCAACGTCACAAAGCGATGGTGTTTTCTCTTGGTGTTGCTCTTGTGTTCTTGTCGGTCCGGTGCACTGGGGTGTTTGAGAGGGAGATAGAGAAGGAGAGAGTGGGCTGGTTGGTGCTTGATGTTCACTAGCAGCACCTTCGTCTCGCGCTGCCCCAATGTTTTCTGGCAAACTTTTTGGCATCGTGTGCGATTAGTTTCTTTCGAGCAGCTCAAGTATTGGTTCGAGAGCTTCTGCCGGTTGCTCAAACCTCCTTTGTTCCTCCGAAGACACATATCTACGATGCACAAGCAGCGGCGGCAGCCGGGAGGTGCATTTGAAATTTGACAGAGAAAGTGGTAACGAGAATTCGGCTGTACAAGAGCTGAGGGCATACATGTAGGGGGTTGCCAAGAGCAGCTCAGTTGCCACTGAGTAAAATACAATGGACACGCTGTGTGATTGTGCTCTTCTCGGGTAGGCTGGATAAATCGAGAGACGTGGCTGTTGGAATTCGCCATTTTTTTTGCTTCGGTTTTACGAAGGATGCTCGATCCAGGCTGTTTTGGAAGCAAGACACAACGGGAAGAGGGGCACCGGTGTGTGCCGATACCCGACGTCTTCCGGACGATTCGTGTCTTCTGCCGCTGTCGACAACACCCTGTTGCTGTACAGGTTCAGATACCGGCCTACCTCCTGTCGTGGGAGAACTACTGCCGGCTGTTCGACGCCCTCCTCGACTGCCGAGACACGAACTTCGTGATCACGGAGGAGTGGGCGTTCGACCTGGTGCACGAGTTCGTATACCAGTTCCAGTCCTTCTGCCAGATGAAGGGGCAGGTGCGTTGCTGTTGCTGCTTCCGCTGCCGCTGTTGTTGCTGTTGCTGTTGCTGTTGTTGGTGGTGGTGGTGGTCATCTTGTATGTCGATGGTAGTTATTTGTGTCGTTCTTTGGTTGGTGAAGGTGGTAAATGTTGTACATTTTCCCGTGCTTTTCTCTTACATGTTTATGCATACCATCTGTCTTCTCTGGCCGTCGCTTTTTTCGTGTAGCGTCGAGGGGGGGAGTCGGAGGAGGAGCCGGAGGACGCGTGGGCGGTACAGAACGTGATCGGCTACCTCCACGGCCTCATCAAGGTTTCGAACATCATGCCCATTCTCGAGGTGAGCCTCGTGGGCGTGGCGGTCCTTGTCGCACACGGAGAGAGATAGATGCCACCGCACCCGACGCGGTTGTCCTCCCGCCGCTGGAGACCGACGCGTTGTCATCGGGGTCAATGCAAGCTAGAGAAATCCACACACTTGAGTGAGACTG
Source organism: Ectocarpus sp. CCAP 1310/34 (assembly GCA_902602495.3). NCBI lineage: Eukaryota > Phaeophyceae > Ectocarpales > Ectocarpaceae > Ectocarpus > Ectocarpus sp. CCAP 1310/34. The sequence continues at coordinate 59,473 of CACKRE030003917.1, forward strand.
AACGTGTTGCCGTTGGTCAGCCGGGTATTGCGGTCGATGCTAGCTAAGTTCACACACGCGGTGAGTGCGATCGACGCTTATTTTATGAAGCACATTCAAACCATCCCCAGACACAGCTGCCTCATTGAGGTTGCCAGTATCGAGCCGGTTCTATGAATTGCGTCTCTTTTTGTGTGCCCGTCGTTACGAGGACGCACTCCGCCTTACCGCGTCATGGACAATTCCGGCACGATGTCGAAGACTGTGGAAGGATTGCAAGGGTTATTTGTCTGGTCTAGCAAACTTTCCACCTCTCCTCCTTCGGTGAAGCGAGAAGTGGTGTCGATGCAGAGTCTCTCACCCTGTCTGGTGAGGTTTTCGTTCCCATACAGGCGCCGCTGTCTTGTTGGTTGTCTCACATACCCTACCCCCCACACCGAAAAAGCATGTTACCGGAACACCCTCGTTTTACTACGTTTTTGTGTACGTCAAACACTTGCGTGTGTGCTCCCGCCTGATACATGGAACATATACACCGAGCGGTGCGTAGACTGGCGCCAGAAAAATAACAGGAACGAAACACACACAATATTCTGTCCGTTTGCACATTGTTATTATCTCGGGTGTTTTTCTCGGATGCGTGCGGTTCTGTGGCCTGGTCCCCAGGCGAAGAAGAGGCCGGCGGCAAACGTGGCGGTGCCCGCGGCCCCGTCGCAGCTGCACCAGATGGCGGGGTACTTCGCCATCGTGGGCATGTCCAGGCTGCAGTGCCTCCTTGGGGATTTCTACGAGTGTGAGTTGGTGTTGTTGTTGTTGTGCTCCTTTTCGGCGCTGGTCTGTTGTTGTTGTTGTTGGTGGTGGTGCAGCTGCTGGTGTTGTGTTGGGAGTGGACGCGTAGGCTGCTGCTGGGCTCCTTGCTTGTGCGGTTCTGCTGGTGGTGTGCTGTGGTCTAGTGATGGGTGCTGGTGCTTGTGCTGGTGGATGCCACTGACGAAGCCACTACTGTTTGCTGATTTGATGAATTTTCCCCCCAACTTCACATCGCACTCTGGATTTCTGGTGGTACCTGTAGACACGCGGGTCCCACCGGGTCCCCCGGCCACCGACCAAATCCTCAAGTGTTTCCTCTGGATTGCATATCGTACAAAATCCACCATCTCGAACGGGTAGTCTGTGTGTGTGTTTTGCGTGTTTTCCTAAACACCCAAGAAGTCGATTCTCAAGCAAGAATCCCCCCCCCAAAAAAAACGCAAGATCCAAACACTGTTGCACATACCCCCCCCCCCCCCCCCCCNCACCCTCGAGGCAGTTACACAGTGCTAACAACTGTCTCTGGAAGTGAAAGCACCAGAAAATACAATAAATCATACGCAGCTGTCATCCGTACGCAAGGACGTAAGCACAAGGTGCCGAAAACCCTTGGCAGGATGCGACGCACCCTTCATGCGACTCGCCGAATACCTCACGGCGTTTCGCGCTTGGTGATGTGAGAGCCTGGTCCGGTGAGAACCTGGCGTGCTCCTTCCCGGCTATGTAGGGATGCGAGGTCAATGGTCTAACGACTACGGCATGCACGACTATGAGTACACCCCCCCCCTCCCTGCCTGCACTCGCGTACTCTCATCGACGGACTTATCGAACGTGCAGGCATCAAGGTGCTGGAGGCCATCGACATCACGGACAAGAACGAACTGTTCGCAGGCAACATGCTGGCGTTTGTCACGGTAAACCACCACGCCGGGCTCGCCTTCCTCATGCTCAGGCGCTACAAGGACTCCGCGCGCATCCTCAGCGAGGTAAATAGCTGGGTTTTTTTTTTTCCAATGCTCGGTGTTTCGCTCTTCGATGCTTCGTGTTTCTGTTGTTTTGTAAGGATACAGGTAGAAAAGGAGGAAATCGCCCCGGACAAACTTGAGAGAGATGGTAACTTTTTACGAAGAGGATCTCCAACTTTTTTCTTTTCAGAAAGCGGATCCCAACGACCTGCAAGATGCTCCGCTAGAATCGTATCTTGTGTCTTCAATACTTGTTTGCTTCTATATGCGCTGGTGGTTAAGCCATCCCTACCCTCGGCCTCCACAGTTGTTCGGTTTTTGTCAACGGTGTTGGTTTTCAGTTTTTATCCCTATCGTGTTTCGTATGCGAAAGTAGTCAGGCGTTTGCACCTTACCCGGCAGATTACGCGCGTGTGTGCAGGTAATTTTTTGTCGGTTTACACGGGAAGGAGTGCAAGATGATGGAGACAGAAACGATGGCTGTTGGCCTAGCTTTTCCGGTGTAGTCCAGACTCTGCTGTTCTTTGCCCAAAGCTGACCGTGAAGGCGACCCATGCGCACGCGTTGTATATTTCCACCTATCCCCCCCCCTTCGGTCCCGGTCTTGTAGGCATGCGAGGCCAATGGTCTATCGGCGACGGCATGCGTTTTTACAAGATAACCCCCTCCCCCCGCCGCCGTCGAACCGCCAGTAGCGCCGTCACCCTCAATCGCCCCCCTTCCACCTCCATGCCCATGTTGTTATTGTTGTTGTTGTTTGCGTTCCTCCTCAGGCGCTGGTGCACGTGGGCCGCGCCAACCGTAGCGGGCAGTTGCAACGATCGGGGTACCAGGACGAGGTGCCCAAGACCGCCGACAAGATGATGGCACTCATGGCCATCGCCACCAGCTTGGCCCCTGGGGCCAAGATCGACGAACAAGTTAGTGCAGCAGTAGTAGCTGGTTGAGTGCAGAAGCTACGATGGATAAGCTTGCTGCGTTGGTTTCGATGACAACCATTTCTTTGGGGGGGTATTGTGGTGTCCTATTAACCCCTCCCCCACTCCCTTTGTACCTCACGGCGCTTCTTGCTTGGTGATGTGAGAGCCTGGTCGGGTGAGAACCTGGCGTGCTCCATCCCGGCTTGGTAGGGATGCGAGGTCAATGGTCTAACGACTACGGCATGCACGACTATGAGTACAGCCCCCCCCCCACACTCCTGTATATAGGATAGGGGAAACATATTTGAGACACATTTGGCCATGAAGGAAGGAACGATTGGCCATCGGTGATCGGCCCTGTGGGATCAATGCTCCTCCGTCCTCTTGAGGACACGCAGCCGATGGCATAACCGCTAAGGCATGTACAACATAAGAGTACGCCCCCCTCCGCTCTACATGCACAACGCTGCTTCTGCTGCTGCTGCTGCTGCTGCGGACACATGGTTGACCCAGGCCTCTTCTGTCCTTTTTTTTCTTTTTCTTGTTTCTCGGGTGTGATTCGCGCACAGATGCAGTCTAAGATGCAGGACACGCACCGGGACAAGCTGGCCAAGATGGCCAAGGGGGACGAGCAGGCCTTCCGCGACCTCTTCTCGTGGGCGTCGCCCAAGTTCGTGAGCTCCGTCGGCAGCCGAGAGTTCTGCGATATGCAGGTGGGTGTTCCGTCTGTGCTTTTTAAGTCTTGCCAGGAGGAGAACCCATAAGTCCTCTAGGAGATGTGGTGCTTGGTCAAGGCGGCCACAAGGAAGACAGCAGCATTAGGGTAAGACCGAGTACGGTGGACTCTCCGGTGGAAGCTCCGACAATAATATATATACTGTCTCGTGTCCCCCTCCTTGGGTTTGCACGCGAGTTCCGGTTCTGGTTACTGGATGTATAGAGTTAGTTTGTCGGGTCCTGACCGGCCGTCGAACACCGGTGATGATCCATTCCACCACTGCCAGGTGTTTTTTTTTGTTTGTTTTTGTTTTTTTTTTCTCCCATCATTGGATTCTGTCGTCTGCCCCTCTGGTCCCTATCCTCCACTTCTACCAGCTAGACGACCCAACCGGGGTCACATAGGAGGGGGGGGTTGGGCCCTCTCCTGCGGTTTCTGTCTGAGATATTTTTATCGCGAGAAGGGTACAGTAATCCCTTCCCTCGCGACTTATGAAGTCGATCAAGTTCACTAACAACGAGCTTTGAAGCGCGTCGCTTCCAACGGAGACCAGGATTTAATGAGCGAGAAAAAAACTCACTCTGTCTGGACTCGAAACCCATGACCTGGCCCTTAGCAGGCTACGAGGCTACCCACTAGACCACCGGGGCGACCGGTGTTCCCCTTTGGGGTCTTGCTACAATACGTTCGGTTTTTACTCGGTTGGTTTCTTGCTATGTAAGGAACGGCCTCGCAACTTACGTTTTTTTTTACATTCTTTCTATGCATGTTTTGGCTCTCTCGGCCTTTCGTGATATTCTGTCCCGAACGACGTTCGCTAATTAAACAGACGCAGCTCTTTATGGAGGAGGTGAAGCAGCAGATCCTGTTCCCGCAGATCCGATCTTACCTGAAGCTCTACACCACCATTGGCCTGGAGAAGATCGCCAGATTCAACGACCTCGACGAGGAGCAGTTCAGCGCGCAGCTCGTGTCGATGAAGCACAAGCTTACACAGGTACATGAAATGATGTTTGTCGTTGATTGTACCAAGAGCGCGTCGGGTTCTTTTGTTCCCCAGGGTTGTCGTTGTTGTGGTTATGTTTTCATGCGGTATGGCTTGCCTCCTTTCTACTCTCTACCACCAGTTGTTCCACTTCTCGACGTTTCTTTTTCTGTGGCTGTTGTTAGGAGATCCCCTTCGTGACGGAGACAACCTCCCAACGTCTGTCTGTCGGGGTCGATTGATGACCTCTTTTCACACCGTTCCGAAACAGCTTTTGCGGCGTTGTTTCCACGCGTGTGTTTGCGTGTGTGCAAGATGGACTTGGGCGCATGCCTCTTCACGCTGTTTCCAAACATTTTTTTCCGCGTTGTTTTCTCCACGTGCGTGTTTGTGTGTGTGCAAGATGGACTGGGGCATGTCTGGGGACACGTCTCTCCTGGAGGGAAAGCCGGGGTTCGCCATGGACTTCAACTTCTTCGTGGAGGACAAGACGGTCGTCATCGACGAAGCGGATGCAAGGGAACAACAGGGGTGCGTGCTTGTGCCTGAGATGGACGCTCAGGTTTATCACACCCCCCACATTAACATTAGAATATACCCGAAACGAAAAACCCGACCTACCCGCATTTTTATCGGCGCCGTTTTACTTGCGGAGATGGATTCTTCGATATGATCCAGTTTTCCTCGCTGAGATGGATGCTTGGATATGGTAACGGTTTTCCATGTTGCTCTACTGGTACGCTATGGTGCGCTTGATCGCCCGCCGGCGACAATCTCTCGGAGAGACGGACACACAGGAGTGGCAAGTTGGCTACGAAGCTCGTTTTGGAAGCACGACGGTACCCGAAGCACCGATGCCGGGGAACAAAGATCGTCGTGTTGACGACTGCTGTTGTTTGTTTTTGGTGCTGTTATTTGGTGGTGCAAGGTTGGCTGGTGCTGTTGATTTCTGTCGTCTCGGCGTGGCTTCAGCATCATTGCTGTCGGTCGCTGTGGCAACTTGTTTGTGCTGGTGTTCTCTGCTTGGTTGTCATCATGTCCCACGAAGTTTGGTGTGCTCTCTCTAACTCGATCCCCATGTCTCCCTTCGTTTCGCAACGTTCTGCCGTATTCCATGCCCCTTTTTCTTTTTTTTTCTGCCCAGGTACGAGAATTACTTCATGTCGCAGATTGCCAAGTGCGAAAACGTCACTTCGCAAGTAGCGCAGATCGCAATGTAGGTGTTTTGCATGAAGGAGGGGGCCTGGTGGAGGCGGGGGGGCGAGGGGCTACCCCTAGACCCGTGGGTCCTTCTAAAGCCCGTATTCAGGGGTGTTGCGTACAGGTTAGAAAACTTTTGACTCTGTTTCGTGGCAATGCCTCTACGAAATATCGGTTCGGTTGAGAAGGTGTTTTTTGTTGTTTGTTTCACCTCGGCCAACTTACTCGCCTCACACAGAGAGTAAAAAGTAAGAGATGGATCTTGGGCAGATGGCCTCAGGGTATGTCAAGTATGGCCTGTACGGTCGAGCTTAAGTCTTGTCTTGATTTGGCTCGAGTTTTTATTTTTGAACGAGTCTATGGTATCCCTCACGAGGGGACCTGACGAGGAGAGGAAGGTTTGATCGTAAGACCTGGTGTTGCTGCCCACCCATTGGCGGGCGACGTGAGCCCTGTTGTAGGCCGAAAAGCTGGCACGATTGGACACACGCCCCTCAGTTTCAAAGCCGGCCAGTCGCCCTGTGTCTTGGTATCTACAGGGGCGCTGTTTTGCACCCAGCACAGCAGCTGGCTGGGGCGGACGGGCTCCCTTTCACGCGGAGACGAAAAAGTTCCTAAATTACGCATTCGTGCCCAGCCCTGCATGTTTTCCGGGAAGGCTCACGGGTGGACATGACGAACACCATGACGCCTGTCTCCTTCAAGTCTGCTCTGTCCACCGGCCTCGGGGGGTGATGACTGAAAATGGTTTGGCGCGGCGTGCCTACCTTACCTTTTGGCCCACTGGTTTTGCAGGCCAACGGATTCAATTCAATCTCGCCGTGGAACTAGGTGCGCGGCGCTGTGGTTTCAGATTCCGCAAGTAGTCGGGGAGTACACAAAGAGGCAAAGCTTCCTGTCGATTGATTCGGGAACGTAATTTCCAGGGTCCATGCTGGCGTCGTACTTGGTACAACCAGCCAGAGGAGCAATAGAGTGCCAAGACTCCAGTGAGAGGCACGGACGCCATGTTCTGCAAGAAGGGAGCGCCGATCACTTCTTGCATCATTAGTCCCTTCTTTGTACACAGGGCATACATTCGGGTGTAACCAACATCCCCACCTTGGCATTGTTTGTTTCTCGAGTTGAGATTCCACTTACCGCTCAATGCCTTTAGCTTAGCTCGTCGGCTTCGAGTTACTTTTTTTTCGCCGAATGACGCACTTGGTACGTTGTAGGCGCTTGTTCCCTACCCCACTACCCCACGCCGGACAGCACTAGGCAGAAAACAATGATGAGACACGGACAACGAAACGTCGCCAACATATACCCAACACGCCCAACACGCACTAGGAATGTTTCGTTTCCATCAACCAGGCCAAACACCCCCCGTCAGCCCAACAAGCGGGGAAGACAAAACGCATACACCAAACCAAATGCCCTACTCATGTTTGCAGACATGCGCACTGTTGGGGTTTAGGGTTTCGGGCTGCTCTTCTCCTAAAGGGTTGCGCCAGATACCGATCTAAGAGAACGAGGGCGACACCACCATTGACGCCATGGGGGGTCACACGAACCCCTCCCCGCCACGGCCGGATGGCTGTCGGGGGGGGGGGGCTGNGGGGGGGGGGGGGGGGGGGGGGGGGGGGGGGGGGGGGGGGCTGATGACGCGGGTCATTCTTGCAGCTCCCGCGTTGCAAAGGGTGCGCAGTCGCGGAATGAAGTGCCTCCCGGCTGCGAAAGTAGTAGCGCTGTCGCGCCCCTTCACTCGCATAACACGAAACGAAAGCCCGGGCTGGCTGCCATGTGCGTCTGTCTCTTTCTCTTCTCTCTCTCGCCCCACCACGCGATGAGCACTTCCTCCGTGGTGGCCCCTATACCATCGATGAGGTGTGATTTTTTTTTTTTTCATATAGTGCTACATGCGGCCCATGTTGACGTCGCCACAAGTCCCACGCACCCGTTCCTGTTCACGAACACCTACAACTCTCAAAAATCCTTCAACAAGAACAAGCAGCACGCATTCGCACAGCGCGAAGCACTACTGTTGTTGTGATATGAGGGGAGGTGGTCATCAGACCTCCAAGCTCCGTTGAATATGACAAGGGGGGGGGGGGGGNCTCATCAGACCTCCAACCCTTCCCAGAAGGCCTCCGTCGCCAGCGGCGAAGCCGCGATGGTCTTAAAGAAGCGCACATTGATCGCCATCGACTCCAACATCTGCGAAAGCTTGCGCGCGCTGTTGGGCACGGGGTTCGCCTCGAAGAACGCCTTCACCTGTAGCGCCGCCGTCGGACCGGCGGGTGTGTGCACAGAACAAGCATTTTGGTCAATTCAAGTCAAGCACACGCACGGCGAAGAATGAGGTCACCTGACGTTTCCTACTGGGAAGAAAGAGGAGATGGCCGTGATTGATGTCCACATACGAAAAACGCCGGGTGCGTAGACAGAAGAAGCAATTAGGTCAAACAAAGCACACGCGCACGAGAAAGAATTAAGGGTCAGGAAATAAGCGAGAAGGTTCTCCACAGGTGAGAAATAAGATGTCCCCGTGTCTGATCGCCAGATAACAACAAACAACGCCGGCAGTCACGAACAGCCTGACCCCCCCCCCCAACTATACTCGTCCCATCCACCCCCCCAGCTCGACATAAAATGCCTTGGTATTCAAGTACCTCAACGAACAGCTTGACTCCCCACCCATCACATTAGTCGATTTTCTTGTCCAATCCAACCCCCAACCGCCTCCGTATCTACCGTACCTCCTCCATCCTGTCCTCCTCAGTGAAGCCCCCACAACAGTACAAGATCACCGCGTCCATGAGAGAGGGCGACGCTTTGGCGAGCATGCCCTTGATCCTCTCGAAGTTCGCTTGGAAGAATTCCCACGTGAGGTCCTGCCCCAGCTTGCCGGAAGACGCCACGCTGCGGTGATTACCCCGGTAATAAAACCACAATACAACACAGTTGGGCGGGTGGGAAGGCTGTTATTCTTACCGTGCTTATCCCTCCGTTCGGTTTCACAAGTGGGCACTCGTTGCAAGCCTTTCTACATGTCATCTGTTCTGATCCACGGACCCCCTTCGTGGTTCCATGATTTCGACATTATTGTACTGCGGAATAGTTTTCGACGATGTAGAGTTTGGGATGAAATGAGGCCTCCTGCTACGGCATGGGATCCACCTTTACTTCATGTCTTTTAACCTTTTATCCCTTGTCGTTGCCTGAATTTAATCCCCAGACTTGTGTCTGTGGTTAAAAACCGCAACAACAAAAAACAGTTTCCATTTTGCGGGAGAAGGCGTCCAACACACCGGTGGGAGGGAGCCACGCGTAGAGTGTGCTGCTCGTGCACGGCGACGCCGCTTTCGCGCACTCTCGTCCAAACCCTCCTGCGTTGGCATTTATAACCCTCACGGAACACTGCCACTTTGCCTCAAGACCAAAACTTTCAGCGACGAGGCTTTCGCCCACCCTCTCGTCGAAACCCAGACGATGTCCAAGAGACAAAACACGCATCTTGGGGGTCATGCCAACATCACAAACAGAAAACGGGCGGGAGAACTTCTCTGCACTTCGACGACCCCCC
>CACKRE030003917.1:98682-117162 GCA_902602495.3 Ectocarpus sp. CCAP 1310/34
CCCCCCCCCCCCCCCCCCCCCTCCCTGACCAATATGCAAAGCTCGGTTGCTCCACAAAAAAGTTTGTGCCAAACACCAAAAATGGGTGTTTTGGAAGCATCTCGTCGAAGGAAAGCCCTCGACGTATCGGGCCGTTCCGCACCCACTTGGTTGTGGAAGAATCGAGTCGGTCTACGGGGGGTGCCACATCTCTCCGCTATCTTACGGGTGTACGCGGAGTTTTTTTGTTTCCGCGTGGTACGTTGTGTAGGGACTCCCACCAAGTGTCAGCCCCGCGTTTCTGTCCTCCATCATCATCACCTCACGGTGTAGCCTGTATGTCGGCGCATGACCGATGTTGCCTTCAGTGTTTTTGAGGTTTGATAAGCAGCAGCCTACGAGTATAACCGCCAGCCGTGCAGCAGTGTCTGGGAGCCTACAACCAGCCGTGCTAGCTCTGCTATTTTAATAGTAGGACCGGATTGACTACGATTGATCCTCTACTTGTTCGTGTTTCGGAAGTTACTGGCGGTGAGGAGGCCGTTTCGCTGCCTAGTGAAGGTCGAACAAACGCAGTAATAGTAGTATAGTAGTCCACCACCGTAGAGGATTCGTGTTGCTAGAAGCCAGGTTCGTTTATACAGATGGGCCAAAGAGGCTCTTCATTTGTTTGTCGGAAGGCGGCGGCGGGGTCGGCTTGGCTGGCCTACTGAGATAGAACCGAATCTCATAGATAGAGTCGAACATGGTAGATAGGTTCGAACAAAAGCTGTCGTTGTGTCTCTTGGCCCAAATATCGAGCGAGAGAGGGCGGGGCGTACACGATTGCATCATTGTTGTTGTGACTTTTGCCTTTTTTGTGTCGATCCCGCCCTTTACAGTTTTTGAGGGCGTGTCAAATTATGGGTGGGACTTAGAGTTTGGCCAGGGTGCGTCGTTTGTTTCCATGTGGTACGAGGAATGATTGGTCCAATCGAGCGTCCACATTCGTTTGTCAATCTTTTTGTAAACTGTCTTTCAAATCGCTTCGAGATGTCAACACGTGGAGGTGCTCTCTATATTTTGTGTCAAGAACATGACCAGAGGGTTATAACTCACTCACACACCCCAGCCAAGCGATATTTTACGCCTTGCCTGGTGTTCCGCTTCCTCCACACGCGATGATGCAGTCCTCTGCCGTGACACACACACATGTGTTTCAGACTTGTTCGGACCCATATAGACTATATGCTGCGGCGTGAACATGTCCGTTTTTGTGTGGCGGACACACGTCTTGCATTAATTTACATTTATGACACCGTCCTCCAGTCACACCTCGTGCAATCCTATTGCCGTCAACACAGGTTTTGTTTCGTCGACCGAGTGATTGGAATGTTGTGCCTCGTACGATCAAAGGGAACCTGTTTGCTTTGGAGGCAACCGCGAAGGGGAGACGACTTGGGATTTCGTGAGCGTAAAGACAATCAGTTCCCATCAGTTCCTTGTTTTTTTAAAGTAGGGTTCTCAAATTACGCGATTTCAACGTTGCGTTGTACCGAAGCTGCCGCCGTTCCATCAAGTCCACGTGGCAAGCCGTAAGAGCGTTTATTTTGGCCACGCGAGTTCAACGCTAAGTAAAATGGCGAAAGGCCCGGGATTGATTATATTAGCGTATGTGTAGAGAAAAATCAGTCCCAGTTTCTGTCACGGGATTCATGTGCAATTTTTCTGTCGCAAGAATCTAGTCTAAGCCGTTCAATGATACCACTCAAGGGTTGGGTCGGTTTGGAGATTTGTTGCCGACGACCTCTCCCTATAGTCTATACCTACCTATTGTTTGCTCTTTCGTGCGGGCGGACAGTGGCAAGGAGAACGGGAGGCACTGCGTGTTGGGAGCGGAACCGCATGGTGTTGGGTGGATGGTCATTACAGATGGCGCCCGCACTTGAGAACCTCTAGTTTCGGCCGAGGCTGGGGTTCTAATTTTTTTGCTGATCATCCTCTTCCGGGCTACAAATGGCCGCTACATAGGTTTTCGTGTGGGGTTCTTAACCGAGCTCACAAATGGTGCTCAAGTTCTTAGCTTCTGATTTTTTGCGAGTCTCAATATCTTAACTGCTAAGTTCTTAAGTGCCTCCGCTATCTGTATAAAAGAAAATACACTCGGTTCATCTGAACTACAAACGGACAAACTTCAACGCGGGATGATGACGTGGTACCTAACATCCATTCACCCGACGGACCGCTCTGGAAGGCGGGGATCCAGCAGAAATGTACATTTTCACACCATTTCCTATCCCTACACTTGTAACACATCTGGTAATATTCGTTTCCTGTCAGGTCAGGTACATACGATATTTTTCCGAAATACTCTTTTCAGGATGCGGTGGGTTAAAAGTGGGCGTTGACCACAGTCAGTCAGTCATAATCTGGGTTCATTTCACGCTTTTCGACCAGGAAATGCAGATGTACTCCGTTGTGTCGTTTCCCCTGCAATTACTTGACAGCGAAAGAAATGCATCGGGTCTACTCTTCTGTTGTGATCAGCTATCTATATAATAGTTGTGATTCCCACAAGAAGACTGTGGTTAGTCCGCAATAACAATGAATGCCGTGTAGTGCATTAGGTCCCCACTCAACTAACTGTTCTTCTGTGATGAATGCCGTGTAGTGCATTAGGTCCCCACTCAACTGTTCTATTTGCAGATCAAAAGCTTGTAGAATGTACTTGCAGCGCGGACCTATATAAATTGAGCGCGTATTAACGAAGTATATTTTTCTTAATATGACACGACGATGACTATCCATGACGCTCTTATTTTTTCCATTCTTTTAAGATTTCACCCCAAACTCGACAACTACAAGTTCAACGGCAACAACGACTGGCCTAGAGGACGATTGCACCGAATAAAACCCATCCATTATATTTCTTAACAAATCCAAACCACACGCACCCTCGCTCACATCTCACACTCGTCCTCGTCCCCTCCCCTGACAAACACCTCGCGCCCAATGCTGCTGCAAGACACCTTCTCCTCCAAGCCTCCGCGACACCAACCGCGTACTACCACCTGCCTTCGCGAGCTTCCAATCGAGACGAACGAACACCACCACACACACCGACGAGTGAGTTCGTACAAACAGCCAGAGGTGAGCGGTTGTAAGGACCTTCCCCGCTCGTGTAGCCTCTCTCCCTTTGCCGCCGTGGCACGGTAATCGCGGCGATGTGGGCGTGGCGAACCAGGGGCAGGCATCACGCGGTAGTCTATCAATCAAAATCGCCATGTACGATAGCACGGCCTGCCCGTTCCGATTGTTCCAAGTGGACTTAAGATAGATATGATGAGGGGTGGCATCCGTCGGCGGTTGTTCGATTCCCCGCGGTAAAGGACCGCCTTATTCGCGATGACGAATAGAACAGGGAGGGTGTACGTCCGCAGACCCCATCCCTAACCCTAGAGAACCCTCACCCAACTTCTCCAATGCTATGTGCTTTATCTATAACATGACACGGAATGTATGGTTACTTGAAGGAAACACTGTGCGCGTAGGCTACTGGCGGAAAAACACATTGTAAATGAATTAGTCTATACGGGTTGGTCGAGGAGGAAAACAGACGAGCTGCCGTGCTCATTTCCCCGCGGAGCACCCACCCGATCCATCCAGTGTTCGACGACGTTCTAAGATAGATCGAGGACATAGCAGTGCTACTATTATGTGTTGTATGATCAGACCACACGCAACAAGTTAGGTCACGGTAAATACGTCGAATAACTGCAAACAAAAAACAAACAACAACGTGGAATACGGCATCTCTGTCCTTGTGCACATTATAACCATTGTACCTTCGAATCCGCGGCTCTTGTTTATCTCCAAGAATCCCGGGAGGAGAAATAAATACAAACAAGCCACGCGTGATGTTCGGCCTCGTTCTGGCCCATTTTGCACTGACTGCTAGAGGCTTTGTTTGTACTCGCTTGCAGATTTATTTTTGAACACAAATAGAAAGGGTAGAACGGGAGGCAGATTTTCAGTGTGCGATAATAATTGATTGATTGTTTTCGTCTACTCTCCTGGTGGAGATTAAGAAAATTCGATATTTTCTGTGACCCGTTACGCCGCCTGTTGCACTTTCGTTTGTTTCCGGTCGTTCGTGTGGTGATGTTCTCCTTTTCTTTTGTCCCGCCTGCCTCGTGTTTTCCCCTCACCGAGCTGGCCGTTTACGTAGTAGTAGATAGAAAGTTCCCCGATCCATAATATGCTCAACTCCACATCACTGACTGACCGCGTGAGTGAGAAGTCTACTAAACTGGCTACAGTTACACCCGGGGTGGGCCTGTATTATTGTTTCCGCAGGTATCCCTCACCTCCCCCTTGTGCATACACATTCAAGTAAATGCCAAAAAATAGTGTTTGCACGGCATATATTTATTATTTGTTTCAATGCGCGTGCGTGCCCCTTGGCATCATCACAACAACAACCGAAATTGCGCGAACGTTTTTCAGGGGGGGAAGAAGCAGACAACAAGCGGTCTCACGCCCCACGTCACGCTAAGCCCACCATCCCTCAATAAGCATTTCGATTGATACTACCCTTCCTTTCTCACTCTACCGAGCGAGTCAGAGTCCCTGAAGCAATGATTAGCCATTCACGAGTGGAGGTATTTTTTTCTCTTGATGTATACATGCGGCGAGTAAAATAGCCAAGCTTGGCCGAGGTACTCTCGGATTTGCTAGATTCAAGAAAGGGTGAAAGTGAGAGTGCGCCGTTGTGGACACCTTTCGTTCCCATCTTCGAGATTCATCTGGATGGCGACAAGCGTGGGTGAATGTTTTCGTACACCAAAAGCAGTCAACTTCGTCGACGCCAGTAAGGACACCACACAGGCCTCCCTCGGTGGAAGGATACCCAGGTCGCAGTAGTCTTTTTCCCACTGACGGGGGCTGGCAGCGCTCTGTCTTGAGGTTTGGCATAAAGGAGGTCTCAGAAAAGAGAGAATATTCTCGGAGGGGAGGGGGTAGGGAGGAGCGAAGGCCCGTCATTTTCATTTCCGCAGGTGGCGCTGAAAGGGTCGTATCCATGGTCAGTCGGGTCTCTTGCTGTTCAACCATCAGCAATAATATTGTCTCCTCAGAAGATGTTACCTTCCTACGGTTGTATGTATGTAGACTAATGTGCAACCATGTGTGGTTACAACATCTCTACACCTGTCCTCGACGTAGTAGGCTCTAGATGTTTACTGGTTATTGTGTGTGTCTTGTGTTTTCGTCCTAAGTACTAGTAGTGCTTATCATGGCGACAGTCCCCCCATTTTTCGTGGTGAGACGTGTACTACTACACTCTTTAGTGTCGTAGAGCACTACACTTTTCGTTGTATTTTTTCGAACTGCAACAACCATCTACGGTCACACAAGAGGCTGTGTGTGCATCAATACCCCTACGAAGAACCCTACAAAATAATCAACGCTGGTTTCGACACGAGCAAGTATCTTATCATTTTGTTGTCCTCCCCCCCGTCTACCTCCCCCCCCGGTGTTTGCCATCGGGATTGGGTTTCGTCGCTTGGCAACGACGTTGTAAAACAAGCCAATTCACCTCGTGAACTCGGCAACCAGGTTACCGTTTGTTTTTTTACCTCCGTTTTTTTTTTGGCGGTAACCATAATGGTGGTCGAGTAGATCATGTTGTGCGGGGTGGAGAACCCTCACTCCGCGCAAGGGGGATGATCGCACCACGTTGTGTTAAAATGGTCAAGCACCCTCGAGGCAGTTACACAGTGCTTACAACTGTCTCTGGAAGTGAAAGCACCAGAAAATAAATTAAGTCATACGCAGCTGTCATCCGTACGCAAGGAAGTAAGCACAAGATGCCGAAAACCCTTAGCAGGATGCAGCGCACCCTTCATGCGACTCGCCGAATATCTCACGGCGCTTCGCGCTTGGTGATGTGAGAGCCTGGTCCGGTGAGAACCCGGCGTGCTCCGTCCCGGCTTTGTAGGGATGCGAGGTCAATGGTCTAACGACTACGGCATGCACGACTTTGAGTACCCCCCCCCCCCGTAGACGAAGATTTCGGAAGGTAGACGATGAAGACAACAAGTTAAAATGTGATTGCGACGCCGAGTGCGAAGACCGGGTTCATGTAGTTGCAGAGTGTTCGTTGTACAAGAAGGAGAGGGAAGCGTACATGACTGAACTGGGAAAGATAGAAGAAAGGCACACAGGGAGATGTGTCTGGCATAGAATAGCCAGGAAAATACGGTAGCCGTACTGGGGTATAAGAAGTGGGTTGAAAGGCGGGAAGTGATATCGATAGGATAGATAGACTATGTAGGGAAGACATTTTTGAGTCACCATTGGCAATGTAGGAAGGAACGATTGGCCATCGGTGATCGGTGCCGTGGGAACAATGCTCCGTCCTCTCGAGGACGCGTGGTCAATGGTCAACCCGCTAAGGCACGCAAAACATAAGAGTACCCTCCCCCCCGCCGCGATTGCCTCCGCCCGCTGCCTGCTAATATTCAGGCTTCGTCCCAATCACAACGATCAACAACGACAACAACAGCGCCATGACTTCCGTCCACAAGCCCGACCTCTCCGGCCTGCCCACCTTCAACGTCGCTGGCGGTCGCCCCGACGAGCGCTTCGGTACCAGGGGATCCTTCACCCGCGGCGTGCGCATCATGTCCGGTAGCCACGCGCGGGACGCCCCGCTCGAGGCCGAGGTCGACCACGGTAAGGTGCTCTTCGTGTCCGCCGCCCACAAGCCGGATCTCTCCGCCGAGGCCCGCACCAACGCCGTCCGCCCCACGGAGCGCCTCGGCTCCCGGGGCTGCTTCACCGTGGGCGTCCGTCACTGGGCCGGTGGTGACCCTCGCGACGTGCCGCTCCCGCGCGTGCGCGACCCGGGTACCGTCCTGTTCGAGTCCGCCTCGGAACGTAGCAGGCCCTCCTTGTCCTTCTCGGGCGAGACCAACGTGTCCGGAGGCAGGGAGGACGAGCGCCACGGGCGGCTGGGATCGTTCGAGCACGGGGTCGTCGAGACTCGGGGTGGGCTGCTGCAGGTTCAGGCGGCCTTGGCGCGCGAGGTGGAGAAGCTGTGGCACGAGGGCGGGCAGAAGGAGAACAAGTACCGCCACTGCGGGCCCAACCACTTCGTCGCCGGCGTGTCTATTCTGTCTGGTGGCATGCCGGTCTACTGAGAGCAAAGAATGGCTGCTGTTGCTACTGTACCGAGAGTATGAGGCGCTTGTCATGCTGTCGGCCTCATGCATACATGCTTCGTCGGTCGGGTCACCAAAGGTTGCTCGGTTGTGTTTGGTCTTCCACCGGCACCAGCGCGAATTTACCGTTCATATCTTTCTTGAGCGGGGGGGGAGGGGGAGCACTGGGCGTTGAGAAGGTTGCCATCTTTCGGGTCGTTTAATTATGTCGATGGGTGCTTCTTGTGTGCTACATGTAGAGAGCAGGTTCGTCATCCAAATGGGGGTTAGGCGAATGGTATTGTCACCGCAAAGGACTTTGCGTGGTAGTCCTACAGGTGCCTGTTCCAATGAATGATAATGAGGGTAAGGTGATGGGTTTTAACATAACGTGCATGGCGTGACTTGGAGGATATTTGTTCACTCCGACAACATAGAAAAGCGTGCATGCACTGCCGCAGAATAGGCGTGCCTCTATGCTGTTGTTTAGCGACGGGGTGTTCATAGGAGAGGTGCGCCATGGAGCGCACTGTTAGAGGAGGATGGAGGGAGATATCCATTGTATTTACGAAACATCTAAGAACAGGTTAAGTGTGGCGTGAGTGGGAGGAGAGTAAGGAGTAACGTGGACACCTAACAACGTGGAAGACAACACAAATAAATGACTAATTACAATATTTTCGCATGGATGTTCTTTTGCATCAATGTAAATTGTTCCAGCCGGTCTCACTGTTTGGTTGTGTAAATACGATGAGTAAATACGATGATGAATACTTCGCTATTGTCGCGAGTATTCGGAGGGCGCAGGCTGACATCGTCGGTGAAGGAACTGAACAGATCATGATGTTCCCCCGATCCACCCTGCTATGGACCCCTCTTGGTGGTTGTTCGATCACCCAAGGCGTTTACTTAACGCCGCCCTTGAAGTAATATGTCAATTGAGCCATATCGTTGTGCCTTTGCCCACCAGTGCTTATCGCTCACTGTGAGTGCTGAACCTGATTGATATTATGCTGATGTTGAGCTTGTTGTGAGGATGCTATCTTGGGTGCTGTTGGATACCGCGAACTTGTCTTTTAGAGCCGTGAGACACTGCTTGACTGATCTACAGTTAGATACGCCACAGAAAGATAAGGTTGCCATGTCTGTACAGGTGAGACGCATCTAGCTTGAGTCTGACTTTTGCGACAGCAGTATTATACTGACAGCAGTTGTACCGAAAAAGCGGCCGAGCCACACCAGAATCATCGCATATAGACTAAGGTATTGAGTCCTACCCCGCGGCTCTCCCCTCCTTATTTGTAGTACCGGGACACGCTTGTGTGTAAACAGGACACGGGGAACCACCAGGACTCGGGACTCCGGACTTGGGACCCTTGAGCTCGGGTCGCCAACAAACGCGGCGAAGTGACAGTCCCGTGGTTCACCAACTAGAATATGCTTCGCCAAGATAAATTTCCCGGTTATTGTTCTTGTGAGAGAGCGAGCAGAGCAAAAATCCGTTGTACTTTCGTACTTTTGCAATTTCATCGAAACACCAGGTTCGATGACTAGGATGGTTGCACCGACTGAAATCCAACCCACCTCGAACGCGCGCTTCGCTCACATCTCTCACACACTCACATCTCACACACACACGTCCTCGTTCCCTTCCCTGACAAACACCTCGCGACCACTGCTGCTGCAAGATACCTTCTCCTCCAAGACCCCGCGACACCAACACCCACCACCTGCCTTCGCGAGCTTCCGATCGAGACGAACGAACACCACCACCACACACAGCGACGAGTTCGTACAAACAACCAGAGGTGAGAGCGGTTGTTGTGAAGGACCTTCTCGTAGCCTCTCTCCGTTTGCCGCCGTGGCACGGTAGTTGCGTCGACGAGTGTGGCGATACGGCCCGCCCGCTCCGATTGTTTCGAGCGGGCTAAAGATATGATGGGGGGTGACATCCGACGGCGGTTGTTCGACTCTCCGCTCCGCGGTAGAGAAGATCGTGTGTCACATCCATCACCCATTTTCATGTGATGGTCGAGGAGAAACAGGCGAACTGCCGTGCTCTATCTCCCACAGAGCACCCGCCCGATCCCGTGATCGTGGGCGCTCTAAGATCGAGGATATGTAATGTACAGAATGATCAGACCACGAGAGCTCGGTGCAATTTACATCGTCGATCAGGTGGTATTATACTGATTGCGTGGTCTCTCTTCAACATTCAACCATTGAACCTCCAATCCGGCTCTTGTTTTTCTCGAAGAGTCCCAGGCGGAGAAACACAGACACACGCGCGATGTTCCCCGACTCATGCTTGGCCCACCACACTGCTATACCGTTCAATATAGAGGCGCCACGCTCGCAGATTTGCCATGAACAAAAGAGGAAAGGGCACAACCCGGCGGCCGTGCTTGTCGTGTGCTTCCTATTCGTTCCTCGTTGTGTAGTCCAGCTAAATATATGACAACATATCAATTATTTTCTGTTGTACTTTCGTTTCCGGCCGTGTGGTCTGGCCCTGTCTCACGTCTTTCCCTCACCTAGCTGGCCGTCGATATGGGATACCGTGAAAGGCGAAAAGATGTCACTGGGTGCGTCTAGTACATCGTTTTTTTTCCCGTTTTTTTTTGCACGCCGATGGTGCCATCTCTCCGACACCGGTCGGTGCGGGCATGCAATTCGAAAACATTTGGATTCGCTTTTCCAAGGCACACCGGTGCGATGCGCAACGAAAATACACACAGCGGGCCTGCTGGTACTCGGCGGTGTTGTATGCACGCACTATTTTCCCGACCCGTGCCATCTGTCCGTCTCTTCTCAGTACCAATACGATGGCGTATCTACCTACAAGCAGATGTGCGCGGTGTAGGCACCGTTGTTGCTGGCTGGGAGCACACCGGCAAACGGCAACGTAGGTTGGAACCTACGACGTAGTTGTTTACCACGCAGTGGGTGGTCATGGCTTGAATGCGAGTTCGACTACGGCGTGCCAAGGGTAACAACCGAATGGTGTTGTTTTTATGTGGAGTACACAGCAGTAGTCTAGTACTGCTTCATACGGCAGCCGGTTCTCTCCCGCTTTCGTTTCGGTTTTCCTCTGCGCGCAGCAGCTCATTTGAAATTGTTGTATTGGTGGGGTGAAGGGAGCGGCTTGTATGTGGTGTGCTTGGTTAACTCAGTGCGTGTACGGTTGGCAACTTCCATTCCGAAGACACAACAACAAATGACAGACAATCTGCGTGAGCCGCGACCGATTGTACATACGACTACATACATGAAGAAGTGGCGCTCCGATGACACCGTCCGCACACATGCAAAAAGCAGCTCAAAAAGAGCCCAAACTTGGGTTTGGGGGTCGACGAAATCGCACACGGTGCGATCGGTGCGGAATCGAAATATCTCATGCCGTTCTTGATTTTCTCTGCGAACTCTGGTGCCATCTCTCCGCCTTGTACGGTAGTTCCCCCACACCATACCATGCATGCTCAGCTCCGCACTCCTTGAGGAAGAAGTCACACTTCCTACTGTTAATTGTTGCACCAGCTTTGAATTGTTCGCCACCTCCAGCCCCCTTGTGCTTCCATTGTGTTAAGTATTTCCAACGTTTGCACGGCAATTGTTCTGTACGTGGATACAATAGTGCGCTCACTTACCCTCCCGCCTGGCATTCGTCGTTCCGTCATCACAACTTGACAATTGCGTGAACGTTTTACAGCGGGAACAACATACAGTGTACACTTTGCGATTCTCGACGTCACATCGCACTAAGCCCATAACCCCCAAACAATCTATGCGAGCCGGTATCTCATCATGTTGTTGTCATTCCCCCCACCCACGATGTCTCCGCCCGCTGCCTCGCTAATATTCAGGCTTTGTCCCAATCACAACGATCAACAACGACAACAACAGCGCCATGACTTCCGCCCACAAGCCCGACCTCTCCGGCCTGCCCGCCTTCAACGTCGCTGGCGGTCGTCCCGACGAGCGCTTCGGTACCAGGGGCTCCTTCACCCGCGGCGTGCACATCATGTCCGGTGGCCATGCTCGCGACGTACCGCTCGAGGCCGAGGTCGAGCACGGCAAGGTGCTCTTCGTGTCCGCCATCCACAAGCCGGACCTCTCCGCCGAGGCCCGCACCAACGCCGTCCGACCCATGGAGCGCCTCGGAGCCCGCGGCTGCTTCACGCCGGGGGGGCGTCGCTGGGCCGGTGGCAAGCCTCGCGACGTACCGCTCGAGGCCGAGGTCGACCACGGTAAGGTGCTCTTCGTGTCCGCCGCCCACAAGCCGGATCTCTCCGCCGAGGCCCGCACCAACGCCGTCCGCCCCACGGAGCGCCTCGGCTCCCGGGGCCGCTTCACCGCGGGCGTCCGTCGCTGGGCCGGTGGCGAGCCTCGTGACGTGCCGCTCTCGCGCGTACGCGACCCGGGTACCGTCCTGTTCGAGTCCGCCTCGGAACGTAGCAGGCCCTCCTTGTCCTTCTCGGGCGAGACCAACGTGTCCGGAGGCAGGGAGGACGAGCGCCACGGGCGGCTGGGATCGTTCGAGCACGGGGTTGTCGAGGCTCGGGGAGGGCCGCTGCAGGTTCAGGCGGCCTTGGCGCACGAGGTGGAGAAGCTGTGGCACGAGGGCGGGCAGAAGGAGAACAAGTACCGCCGCTGCGGGCCCAGCCACTTCGTCGCCGGCGTGTCTATTCTGTCCGGCGGCATGCCAGTCTACTGAGAGCAAAGAATGGCTGCTGTTGCTACTGTACCGAGAGTATGAGGCGCTTGTCATGCTGTCGGCCTCATGCGTGCTTGGTCATTCACCAAAGGTTGCTCTTTGTTGGCACCGTGTTAAGCGTGTTTGGTCTTCCACCGGCACCAGCGCGAATTTACCGTTAGTTTCTTTTTTGAGAGAGGGGGAAATGTTGAGAGGGTTGCTATCCTCTCGGGTCGTTTAATTATGTCGATGGGTGCCCGTGGTGTGCTACATGTCGAGAGCACCACGCAGCGGCGGCGGGGTTGTGGTTCTGTGCGGCTTGCCTCGTACCGCCGGGTAGGTGTAGGAAGTGCAGAGTAGATGATTTGTGTATCAATGCATATGTACGTGCAACGAATGGGTATTTTCAAAGCACGGCGGCAGCACTGACTGCTCGTCGTCGCTCGGGGTCATACGTTCCAGGACCATGATGGTCGGCTTGAATGAACGTTGTTCATGACTTGTTCGTGACGAGTGTTGGAGGAGTCGAACAATAGAGAAGTCCGTGGTGTTGTAATCGATAGAACAATTGATAGAAATAGTACTAGTCTAGTAGGGGATACGAGGGGCACTGTTGTGGATGCAGTGCTTCACATCCATCATCCATGCGATGAACAAACTGCTTTGGACTAATGATGTGTTGTTGTGTGGCAAGGGATGATTAGAAGTGATGACCTGTGTTCGATATGATGTTATATGAAGTGGTTGGGTGTCTCAAGGGGAGCGAAAGATGTTGTTGTTCGTCCGTGCACCCCCACCCCCCCCATCGACACCCTCCGGCGAGGGATCCAGTACTGAATTGGGGTACAAGAGATTCTCGGCTAATACTATTGTCGCCACTAAGGTTTCGTGTGGTATTTGTGTCGGTGTTTGTTGTTTCAGTGATGAATGGGGGTACGGTGGTGGGTGTTGACGCGACGTGCATGGCGTTACTTGGGTATTTTTTCATTTCGAGAAACAAGTTAGTCGGAGAAAGATGATTAGAAAGGTGTAGACTCTACTGCTGCTTTAGTCTAGGCGTGCCTCTTTGCTGTTGTTTTACGAGGGGGTGTTGTAACCGGGGGGAACGCCATGACACGCACATGGTTAGAGGAGAGAGGGAGATACGTAGAAATGTCCAGGAATTGAATGGGTTTGGCGTGAGCGGGTGTAGAGCGAAAGACAAAACAAAATTACTTCCAAATATACTAGTTTTTCAGATGGGTCCTCCTTGCGCAATTGTAATTGAATTGTACCGGTACCCATTTCCGCTGGACTGGGCATTTGAAAAGAATCGCGCGTCTCATTGATTGGGCGTGCAAACGGCGGAGGACGTCGAGTTCAACTTCGCCGGGTAAGTTCTTTGCGTGCCTCAAAAAAGGCGTTCATATTTTTGCGTTTCGCACACAACAAATATTCCAGCGGGAGCTTTCTCCTCGTACATCCAGAGAAAATCTAAGCATCTCAACAGCGTGCACACACATACTAGCAGGCTGTTATCAATCAGCTATCCATCGATCGATGTATTTGGCTCCTGTGTGCCTGCAAAACCACGTGAGTGCGTGGGCACTGCGTGAAAATTGTTTTCAGTTAGTTCCAGTCTTCCAACACACACAATACAGACAGGACAGGTTCTGGCGTGGACCCACCTGAATCTGCAACACATCGGTAACAACAGCGAATACTGTAGTAGTCGTCGTCCCAGATCGATAGATTGAGGTGTATCCAAGGTCCGCACTACTACTACTACTCCTACTTTCCTCCAACACTGCTGTTGTTCTGCGAAAAATGTGTTTGGCGCAGAAGGGACGGACCGAAGCGTTTGCGTTTTGCAAAAAATATAATAAGTAGACTAACCACCAGCCGACAACGAAATGATGGAGTGACGAAACTCGACGCTATCCGCGGAAGCTCGTCGAACGAGACGCGGGATTCGCTTCAAGAAATGAACAACACAGTTCTCTCCAGAGGAGATTCTCTGGGATTATCAGGCGTTCTTCGCGGTGATGGGGTAACTCTCGATCGAGGCCCGCAGTAGGGAAGTCGCAAGGCGGTGACTTTGTTTCCTCGTCGTTACCGCGAAGAGGATATCTCGTTTGGAATTCTTGCACGGGCCACGCGAAGGGTCGATAATGACATCGTGAATTGAAGGGGGGTGGATGGACTACATGTATGTAATTTCGTCGATACCGCGAAGGCGATAAAATTTCGTTCGGAATTCTTACGTGGACCGCGCGAAGGCCCGACAATGACATGTTGATATTTGACCAGGGGCCGCGGTAGATATGGTCCAATCTCCCCGCTTGGCTGCGCTGGAGCTGGGCGAGCTGAGCACTCTATTCCAATTGATCTATATAGTCCATATGGTAAAAGATTGACAAAATCAGCATAATATTTGTATCCGTTGGCCGTCTACGGTAATATGGCGGTTCCATACATGCGCATGGAGGAATGAATGAATGAATGCCACCTCGCTTGCGGGGTGTCAGACCGAATGTGGTGTTGTTATACTTGCGGACTCGATATCACAGCACAAAACGATCGTGCGTGCGCGCCCACCACCAGAAATCCCTCAACCCAGACAGGTAGTAGGGTGTCGTCGCACAAGGAGGGCCCCATGCGAAAAAATAGGCCTTTCATATTTTGTCTTCAACTTTTTTACTTTCATTCACGCCAACTCTATTCCTGGATGTTTTCAACGCATCTGCATCTCCAGCTATCTTTTCTCTGTCTTCGCGCCACGGGGTACCCCCCTTTTCGAACACCCCCCCCTCGCAAAACAACAGCAAAGAGGCACACCTCAAACTACGGCAGTGGAGTTCACATCTATTCTTTCATTGTTTTCGGATTCAAGACTTACAACCCCGCATGCACTTCACGCCAAACCCCACCACCGCACCCCATTCACCACCGCAAAGGACACCGACACGACCACACGAACCCTTAGCGGCGACAACACCATTCGCCAAAACCCTGCCTCGTTTGGATCCCGTGACGGAGGGGGTTGGGAAGGAAGGTACTCATATTTTGCACGCCCTAGCGGTTTGATTCGGGGGGGGGGNTTACCCTTGACGACTTTATATACCAAGCAGAGGACATAATTTCTATAGTAAACATCACCCTCTCACGCCCACAACATATTCCCCCAAGTAGTTCATCGTATGGATGATGGATGTGAAGCACTGCATCCACAACAGTGCCCCTCGTTGTATCCCCTACTGGTACTATATCTATCAATTATTCTATCAACTACAACTCCACGACATTCTTAACTTGTTCTGCTCCTCGAACGCTCGTCACGAACGAGCCACAACACAGCATTCTCGCTCACACCGACAATCCAAGTCTACGGCCGCTACGTGGTGCTCTCGACATGTAGCACACCACGGGCACCCATCGACATAATTAAACGACCCGAGAGGATAGCAACCCTCTCAACATTTCCCCCTCTCTCAAAAAAGAAACTAACGGTAAATTCGCGCTGGTGCCGGTGGAAGACCAAACACGCTTAACACGGTGCCAACAAAGAGCAACCTTTGGTGAATGACCAAGCACGCATGAGGCCGACAGCATGACAAGCGCCTCATACTCTCGGTACAGTAGCAACAGCAGCCATTCTTTGCTCTCAGTAGACTGGCATGCCGCCGGACAGAATAGACACGCCGGCGACGAAGTGGCTGGGCCCGCAGCGGCGGTACTTGTTCTCCTTCTGCCCGCCCTCGTGCCACAGCTTCTCCACCTCGCGCGCGAAGGCCGCCTGAACCTGCAGCGGCCCTCCCCGAGCCTCGACAACCCCGTGCTTGAACGATCCCAGCCGCCCGTGGCGCTCGTCCTCCCTGCCTCCGGACACGTTGGTCTCGCACGAGAAGGACAAGGAGGGCCTGCTGCGTTCCGAGGCGGACTCGAACAGGACGGTACCCGGGTCGCGTACGCGCGGGAGCGGCACGTCACGAGGCTCGCCACCGGCCCAGCGACGGACGCCCGCGGTGAAGCGGCCCCGGGAGCCGAGGCGCTCCGTGGGGCGGACGGCGTTGGTGCGGGCCTCGGCGGAGAGATCCGGCTTGTGAGCGGCGGACACGAAGAGCACCTTACCGTGGTCGACCTCGGCCTCGAGCGGTACGTCGCGAGGCTCGCCACCGGCCCAGCGACGCCCCCCCGGCGTGAAGCGGCCGCGGGCTCCGAGGCGCTCCATGGGTCGGACGGCGTTGGTGCGGGCCTCGGCGGAGAGGTCCGGCTTGTGGATGGCGGACACGAAGAGCACCTTGCCGTGCTCGACCTCGGCCTCGAGCGGTACGTCGCGGGCATGGCCACCGGACATGATGTGCACGCCGCGGGTGAAGGAGCCCCTGGTACCGAAGCGCTCGTCGGGGCGACCGCCAGCGACGTTGAAGGCGGGCAGGCCGGAGAGGTCGGGCTTGTGGGCGGAAGTCATGGCGCTGTTGTTGTCGTTGTTGATCGTTGTGATTGGGACAAAGCCTGAATATTAGCGAGGCAGCGGGCGGAGACATCGTGGGTGGGGGGAATGACAACAACATGATGAGATACCGGCTCGCATAGATTGTTTGGGGGTTATGGGCTTAGTGCGATGTGACGTCGAGAATCGCAAAGTCTACACTGTATGTTGTTCCCGCTGTAAAACGTTCCCGCATTTGTCAGTTAGTTGTGATGACGGAACGACGAATGCCAGGCGGGAGGGTAAGTGAACGCACTATTGTATCCACGTACAGAACAATTACCATGCAAAACAACATTAGCAATAGTTGGAACATAGTTAAGCACAAGGGGGCTAGAGAGAGATCACATTTCAAAGTTGGTGCAATAACACTATAGTAGTAGGCAGTGTGACTTCTTGCATGGTGGTCGGGGATCTATCTTTTTTTTTTTTCTCCCATTATTGGACACTATCGTATGCCCCTCTGGCCCCTATCCTCCACTTCTACTAGCTAGACGACCCAACCGGGGTCACATAGGAGGGGGAGGCTGGATCCCCTCCTGCGGTTCCTGCCTGAGGTATTTTTATCGCGGGAAGGTACAGCAATCTATGTCGACGGCCAGCTCAAAACAGGCGGGACAAAAAATATCCAACATCGTCACCCGACCGTAAACGAAAGTACAACAGGCGTCAACGGGTCACAGAAAATAAAGTCGCTACAAATATTAATACTTAGCTAGACCGCACGACTTGAGGAGAAAAGTGCGAGCACATGTACGATGCACCACCGCCGTGCTGTGCCCTTTTTTCTTCCACATGTTCATGACAAATCTGCAGCGCGGAGCCTCTTCTGTAGCAGTGTGGTGGGTCACAACATTTGTCAGAACATTCACGTGTGTACTGTGTTTCTCCCGCCGGGACTCTTGGAGATAAACAAGAGCCGGATTGAAGGTTCACGCGTGATCCACGTTTGTTTACTCGACGAGTTTTATACCCTGTGTGGTGATAGGAACTCATTGCTGTGTGATCTGATTATTCTACGTTTGCTATATCCTCGTTCTCAGAACCCCGTTGAACACTGGATCGAGCGGATGATCTGTGGGACATGGAGCACGCGAAAGCTCAAATGGGTGACACCAGATGACACATGCAACACAAGCCCTTCGGTAATATTTTTCGCTGTGGGGAGTCGAACAACCGCCGTCGGATGTCACCCTCGATCAATATATCTTTTGCCCCGCCCCACTTTAAACAAACGGAGCGTCAGGTCGTGCTACGGTACATGGCGATATCATTAATTGGTATATCGTTATATCTACCCCTGGTTCACCACGCTCGTCTCCGCAATTACCGTGCCACGGCGGTAGAGGGAGCTTCGAGAAGGTCCTTACAACCGCTCACCCGTGGCTTGTACACCCTCGTCGGTGTGTGTGGTTGTTCGTCTCGATTAGAAGCTCGCGAAGGCAGGCAGGTGGTGAGTGGTGTCGCGAAGTCTTGGAGGAGGAGGTGTCTTACAGCAACAGTGGTCGCGCGGTGTTTGTTCGGGAAGAGGACGAGGACGTGTGTGATATGTGACCGAAGGGTAGGTGACAGGGCGTGCGAGGTGGGTCGATTTGTCAAGATTCGAGGTGCATTGAAGTCGGTGGCTTCGTCTTCATCATTGAACCTGGTTTTGGGTGAAATTGCAAAAGCACGAAAGTACAACGGATTTATTGCTCCGCTCGCTCTCTCCAAGAACAAACCGGGAAATTTCTCTCGGTTGGTGAACCACGGGTCTGTCACTTCGCCGTCCAGGGTTTGTTGGCGACCCGAGGTCAAGGGTCCCGAGTTCCGAGTCCTGGTGGTTTCCCGTGTCCTGTTTACACACGAGAGAGTCCCGAGGCAGCCCCACGAGGGATACAAATGCACATGCAGTAGTCTAGTGTGTTCATTTCACTCTCACGGCGGTGGCATTTAGTGTCTGTTGGGGGCTTGCCAGTTGTGTGCTTGTACGCCGCGGTTGTATGCGCCTAGGCACCGCTGGTGGCAGCTTCACTTCCGGGATCCGCGCCATCCCGAGGGGGCCATCCCGTCATGCTTCCCTCGACGAGGCCTCGGTCGCCACCACGGCGGCAAGGTTCTGTCCCAGGGGAGATGATAATAACACATACAAGGGCTTCGCGGCGGCCCGCTGAGGC
>CACKRE030003925.1:7844-20865 GCA_902602495.3 Ectocarpus sp. CCAP 1310/34
AAACACCGATGGGGGCAAACACCGATGAGGGGGGTTGTTTTACAACGTCGTTGCCAAGCGACGAAAACCCAACCCCGATGGCAAACACCGGGGGGGGCAAACACCGATGGGGGCAAACACCGATGAGGGGGGTTGTTTTACAACGTCGTTGCCAAGCGACGAAAACCCAACCCCGATGGCAAACACCGGGGGGGGGGAGTGAGGGAGAGGGGGGGCTGTAAAGTGGGAGAGAAGAGCAACCCGTAACCGTCGGAGCTGTTCGTTTCGTATACATAGGATACCCATACACGACCTGAACTATCCCTGTCGCATCACATGTATGGGCTATCGTTTGGTAACGGGAATAGTAGAGGGGTTCGCCAGGTGCGTACAGCGCGGAATATGTCTTCGGTAGTTCCTTCACGGGCACCCCTCCCTCGCTAGACATCCCCACTCCTCCTGCCAAAGGGTTTGCGCAATCACTACATACATGCCATTGTTTAGACCTCTAAACGCCGAAACGAAAGTTTGACCATGCACTGGTACTGCCACATTTGCCGTCGAGACAGATGCATCGCGCTGGCCTTTCGGGTGCTCTCGTCGGATCGCAAATTCGCCGAGATAATCGTCGACGGCGGAGCGGTGGATGCCCTCATCTCCCTCACGAGGTCCACTGATTCCCCCTGCCGCCTAAGGTGCGGTATCGACATGAGGGGCATCGACGGCAATGGGTCGCAGCCCGGGTACTGACCATCTCAATGCACGCATGTACGGTGCGCGAATCGTTTTTCGCTATCCAGGACCTCCCGAACAAACCCTTAGCCTTCTTCTCGATCCCACATCCCATTCTCAAGATCGAACAACTAGCCGCCTGCCTAGATAATCAATGTTCTCCGATCGGCGGCGCACTAGCATACGCCACCAATCCTGCCCCCCCCCCCCCCCCCCCCCCCCCCCCCCCCCCCCCCCCCCCCCCCNCCCTGTCGTGGCACTACTCTTATCCCTCCTTCTTGCGTGTCGTCCCTGCGAACGCTGCCAAACCTTCACCCTAAAACGACGATCCTTCACCGAACAACCCCACCGAAAAAATCCGATGCGACGGGCAACGAAGCTGCGCACAGTCTCTTTGCAACCTGATACGCTTTGCTATCCGCCTGGACTACCTGATCGAGTGCGGGGTTGTGTCAGCTCTCGTCCGACTGGCGGATCCCGGCGATGAGGCCACGTCAGAGTGTTGCGCGGCCGCGCTCTACTTGTTCTTCTGCCATCCGGCGGTGTTGGCGCTCATTGACGGGCGGGAGGTGATCAACAGGGACAAGAGGGGTGCAGATGAACTAGTAACGTGTACTTTTTTGGCTTGGGCATCCGGCTTACGAGGTGTTATTGGCTGGGCGGGGGGTGTCGGCCGAGACTTATCAGATTGAAGGGTACGAACGGATGAAAAACGCGAAGACCACACGACTCCACTCGGAATCGCGTAACCAACATATATTTCCCGTCCGTTGCGCCGAGAACATCTAGGCAGTGTTCACGAGCATGGTGGAGAGGATGCCGAACGCCCTAGCATGGGTGTTGCAGTCACACCTCCGAAGAGAAGCGACGGGACGCGAATTTGATTGTCTTGGCCTGTGATGTCGCCGTGGTCAAGCGCGCCGTCAATATAAAATACTGCGTTGTTTGACGACAGCGATCAACCATGAGACGCAGCTACGGGGGAAGAGCTAGCGAGAACATAATGCGTGAATGAGATCGTTTCCTCCGGGCAATTGTCGCCCCGGTGGTCTAGTCGTTCTCCTCGTAAACCTACCGTGTAGTACAAGACATATGGAGCAGATTGGCGTTCCATTGTCTCACAGAAGGGGAGAACAAAAACTCGAAAACTGCAATCGAAAACGACTAGTTCGGGATTATTCACACCACCTATGCACGGTCGACGAAGGACTGGGGCAGTTGCGCCCTTCTCGCAGGAGGTGGGGCACAAACTTCTTGCGGCCTTCCTCCTGCGCGACTCCTGCTGACACGTCCAACGTTAACACGGAAAGGGTGTGAAAACTGATGGCGCCAGAACAGATGGGACGAAATCACACACACACATACAATAAAAAAGACACATACACACACTTTTCAACCGCACTAAGACTAGCGTCTTTTCATTGGTCAGCCGGTTTGCGCGGTCGATGCAAACAATAAAGACACAGACACACACACAATTTTTCATGTGTTCCCTCATTCCGCCTGCCCTCTGCCGTCGATATTCATGGGCAGGTTATCCGCGCGCTGATGGACCTCTGTCGAGTGGGCACGACGAGCGTCAGAAAGCGTTGCGTGGCGGCTATCTGGAACATGACAAATGTGGAGCAGGTGGCGCACAGTGGTGGCAGCGCCGCGGAGAGCATCCCGATGCTTTTGGTAAGAGGAGTATGTTATAGTGTGAGTGTGGTTCGAATATGCAACCGACAGCATTACTTTGATTGTTGAAACACGTGCATCGATATGAAGAAGGTAGAACTTACAGTGCATGCCCGCCTCCGTAGTTTTGTTTCCGTTTTTCACCAAATAAGCCCTGGTCCCTAATGTCACATTCTCCAGGGGCTACTGCAGACTGAGTCGGACAAAGCGCTCCAGGCAGACTGCGCCGCCGCTTTGTACAATCTCGCCAGAAACCAGGAGAACTGCCAGGTTAGAACAAGCATTCAGTCCGTGTAGCTTCCCCACACCTTCCGTATTCCCTGACTCAGTACCCGAAGATGCACCGCGGCGTCTTGTATGAGGATATATCGCAAACACGAGCGTTTCCATGTCCCGGGTGTGCTATCTCCCTGGTGGAGCATTTCAAAGCTTCCCTTCCGTATGCAGAAGAGTGGATGATGTACACGTTTCCTTGATTTGACTAGCAGATGTTTCTTAATTATCAAACAGTCCAGGCTGCTAGCGTCGAGTTCGCGTCCCTTTCAGGCTACTTGCACCGCTGACTGTGTTGGCCTCCTGGATATACCCGGTTCACATGACATGTTGGATACACTTGCGCACGGTTCGTGAACGGTACAACTCCGCGCATCGCTGCCGTGGTTCATTGGATTTCCCCCTTCATCTTCATGATCTTTCCCTCACAGGCGATGATCGTGTCCGGGGCGGTGCCACCTATCATCGTATTGGCGAAGTCCGGATCGTTTGAGACCAAGACGCAGTGCATGTCGATCCTGCAGCGCATGCTGCTTGGGAGGGCCATGCCTGAAGAGGTCAGCCGATGGCTCTCGTGTGTTTGCTGTGTGTGCAGCTCGACTAAAAGCAAATGCTCGGCTTGTGACGGATGGCTGCGGTCAGTTTCATGCCGACCCACGTCGACAAGTACGACATAGCTTGCTTGTTGAGGCGTGCTAGTATACACCTCTTTTCAGCAAGCATGCTGCCAAGGATATGAAATGTTTGCCCCTCCCACTCTGCGGCACCGTTTCAAAACCCATTGACCAGTTGGAGAAAGCCATTTCCTCGATCCCTGTTTTACAGCGCAAACACTGCAACCACTACACCCACCAGATCATGACCAAGTCCTTCGTGAGGACACTCCTAGACATGTCTAAGATGGAGCACCGGGACACACAACAGCGCGTGGTGATCGCCGTGTACCGCATCTCCTGTTGCGAAAGAGGCCGAGAGCTCCTGCTCGAGGAAGGGGCGCCAGAATCTCTGATTCGTCTCATCAGCAAGCCGAACGAAGAGATGCGAAAGGTTAGCTTGTTCTCCGCCAGTTCGCTGTGCAGCGACAAACACGGAGCTATTCCATCGAATCCTTATTAAGCTGCTCTATTGCTGGGGAGAGGCATCAGCACTCTGCTCTGAGCTTCCCGAAGTTTCACAATCGATTTCGATACCCGCAATGTTTCATCGAAAAAAATGGCTGGAGGCTGTTTCTGCATATGCCCACCCACAGTTCACTTTCGCTATTGCAGTGGGGACGTTGGTAAACCACCACACGTGTCCCCGTTGAAATTAGACACTATCGTTTTACATTTTCATATTTCATATTACTCTTGAGACCATCGGTGGTCCCCGCTATGAACCGCCTCCCACCCCGACAGCTCTCGGCATTATTTTTCGAGTGAACAACTTGTGTGTTTTCACAGCAAACAAGCTACAGTTTTGGCACTGTGACAAATCCCATACGCCACGCGTACCCTCGACTAATCCGTGGGGCCGTATCCAGGGCTGCGCGAACACTCTCCTCAACTTGGCCTACGACCACGGGCGCGAGATTGAGATCACCAAGTGCGGCGCCGTGTCGGTGCTGCTAATCACGGCACTCGTGGCTTCCGATAGCGACGAGACGAGGCACGCCTGCACGAAGGCGTTGACGAACCTGCTGTGTGAGAAGCAGGTACGTACACGAATACCGAAACAACGTATTGCCCCGCCGAAGATGCGATAGAGAGTGAGTTTGTGTGTGAATGGAATAAGCCTGTACTTTTGCGAGAGAGCAATGAATTTGCGTAATAAACCACTCTGTACTTTGAAAGAGTGTGGGCGAACGCAGAAACGGGGTGCGATCAACTTCTAAGGCCCGAATGCCCCTTAACCAAGAGAGCGTGAAACGCGACCAACACGTGAAAGCAAAGCTCTCTCTGGACGAGATCGGTCCAGAACCATCATTTTCAGCACTGACTGGAGCCTCTTCGTTCTGGAGGAATCGAGCGTATAATAAAAAAGAATGGAACCCTGTGCGATGGCCGCACGTCGACGATATTCATGCAGCGATGTGTAGTACTCTAGTGCATGCGTGAAGATAAAAGGATGGTGTTGTTGCGCTCGACCCCTGCACTGAAAAAACGGGTGTACAGAGTTCTGCACCGTGTTTTACGCGCCAACCTTTGTGTTCCCGCTCCGGGATAAGATCACTCTACAGGTTCGAGGCTCCTGTAGCAGCCCGTGGCACTTTCTTCAAGCTTCGCGGTACTAAGTCGACGGGCTAGACTTCACAATCTGCAGTTTTTTAGAGAAGAATAGGGCGTTGGGGCGGGGCATCGGTACGTCCCGACAGGGGGCCCAACGTTCCCGAAGGCATGTTAATGGATGTCGACCAATGATGATGGCAAAAAGAGCCATGAGTAGGTTCACCTTCCGATCTTACTCCCCCCGGCCTTGAACAGGCGCATCGTGGGATGTTCAAGGATGGCGTGGTGTGGGGGTTGGCAGCTATGAGCAGGTCGAAAGACGTTACCATCGCGAAGCTGTGCTCAGTGGCACTGTGTAACCTGAGCTGCGAGTACTGGAAGGAAATCACCATGTCCAACTGCATGCAGGTACATCGCTGCAGAACAGCGCTCGCGTGTCCTGCAAACAACCCGAGACCAGAGAGGGAAATTCGACGCGTAGACTAGGTTTCGCCCAGATGGAACTGTTGGTGTTGGGGTGTGTTTCACGTCGGATACCTCTCCGCTTACAGCTCTCGTTGCATCTTCAAGGAAAATCGAGACTATGTTCCGTGGTCTAACACGCCAATCCGACGTAAGGTAGGACGTGAGATGCCCGAAAGAAAGAGCGTTCTATGTCCAAGTGAAGACATGATTTCCGAATGAATCGTTGGACCTCGAAAGCAAGCAGTATTCTTACAAGCAAAAACGAACCAGGGTACGCTTCGAAAAAATTCCAACAAGGAGTAAGAGCCCGTTGCTTGAACTCAGGGAAGCTGCGTAACCATCAAGAAGGCCAAAAACATTTCTCAGCACAAGCGGTAGCCATACCAGTTCGCCACTGGTCAAGTTAATTGCCCTCAAACCGACATTCTTTTGTGACCCTGCCCTTCATCACCACAATGCTACGTACCCGTCCAAATGCCATCGCCACTGTCGTCGTCGTCTTCGTGCAGGCCGTGTACGGTTTAGCGCGCTCGTCCGACGCGGCTGTGATGTCCGCGGGGATGAAGGCGCTACATAATGTGCTGTTGCGCGCGCAGCACCTGGAGGGGGTCGGCCACATCTTCTCCGGCACGGTGCGCGCTTCCGGTGTACACTCCACCGAGACAAGCCACGTCTTGCGAACGCGCCACCAGACCCCTCCGGATACCCTAAATTTCCCCCTGCTGTCCACCCGTTTCACTGTCCGGGCAACAAGTCGACCAATACGCTTGTCGATCGAGTGTCGTAGGCCACCGCACCACCGTGTTGTCCTGGTTGTTCCAATTTCCTTCGCGGCAAGCCTCGAGCCTACAACAGCAGCAATGGCAATGGGCAGCAACCTGCCGCACTTCTCGCGCATGCTGGTCTGTCCTCTGCATACCGACTGTAAACCGACACAGGTACCCATCGCACGCCGGGCGTTGATGCACGAGTCCAAGGAGATCCGCCTGGTGGGCGTGAGGCTCACGAACCTGGTGTCCACGGCCTCGGTGGCAAGGCAGACGGCCATGCTCTACAGAATTGTAGAGCGCGTCAACGTTGGCGACTTCGACAGCGACGAGCGTGAGTGTGGCAAGATGGGGCTGTAGCCCCATGCCTAAATGAAGCGCTTCTTTTTTTTCCCTATATCTAAATAACCATTTGCCTCAAACGCAGCTTCAGCAAGTAGAACGCATAGCAAAGTATGATGGGCACGTATGTGGTGTATGAAAGTGGAGGCGCTGCATGGGGGACCAGGTAGTGTATGCATGCAAGATCGCGGGGCTGCTCTACCACTGTACCAATCTGCTATACCACCCCCATCTCGCCCTGGTTGACGGAAATTCATATCATGCCCTGATTTTTCCTCTTCTCCTCCTCCTCCCTATCTTATGGTGCGCTCAATAATGGTAGTGAAGACAGAAGAAAACAGTTATCGTGTGTCTGCAATAAGCCAAACTGGTGCCCATCGCATGGGCATCGAGAGACGTGTTTGACGCCTCACAGAATGCGCCCCCCGAATGTCCAACAGAATCGGGGGCTTGGAGCACAGTCAAACACGTTTCTTTGCTTTACCTTCCAACTTTTTTCCTCCTGAAGGTCGTCGGACGTCGCTGGTGGCACAGTGTTTACAGAGTGAACAACACCGCCGCCTGTTCAATCGTTCAACCGCAATATCATGCACAACATGGGAACGCCCTTCCCTCCCCCACCGCTCCGAACGCCACGGTAAACACGCAGCCCTGAGTTATTCCTTCTGTTGCGCGCTGGAACGGTTTGCGCTCGACCCGGCCACCCGCTCCGCCGTGCTCCATTCGGGCTGCGTCAACAACTTCACCGCGCTGTGCGCCATGAGCGGTCGCATCATGTCTAGGCTGGCGTACTTCATGTACTGCGTGTCCTGCTCCCCGGAACTCGTGGCGAGCCTGGTGCTAGAGCACGACGGTATGAAAGTCATAGCCGTCGTGCTTGAGCTCGGTAGCCAGGAGGATGAGGGCGGAGCGGTCGAGGGAGGACAGGGCGGTGGAGCGGGGAGCAGGGTCGGTGAGGGCCGAAAGGAATCACTCGACGGGGCAAAAGCGACGTGCGCCGCACTGCTCTTTAATATGTCGACCCAGGTACCGAGGTCCCACCGGCGTTCTTCAATATATCGACCCATCCCACCGGCGTTGTGAATGTTTCCATGGCGTTCATTTCCACGGCCAATCAGAGGATGCCCTGGGTGGCGGATGGGGTGGGGGTGGCGACTTCGCCGCGTTGCTGGAAGCAGAAACATTCACAGCGGTGGGGTATCAGAGAGGGGAGGGGGAGGGCGGGGGAGCTAATTGACTGTTTCGGCATCTTCGAAGCATGCTCTTTCCAAGGGCTGGTCGCGGTAGGCATGGTCGACAACGATATCGTGTTCGCTTTGACTCTTACATGACCGGTTGGTGTTGCGCCCAACGAGTGCTGATTCTGGGGGGAACAGATGCTTTGTGTAGGCCTACTACAAGAGAGTGAGCTTGCCTGAGTCACTTGCGCATTCAACATCTGCGAAGTTTGGAAAAAACAGAGCATTGTGCATATGTTAAATGTGTTGATAATCTCTCACGAACGATCAGCAGACTCGTTGGTGGCCCGAGAAAGCTCTGCTCTGACTTCGGGCATGCTCCCCTGCGTATCCCCCTCCTCACGCCAAACCATTCGCCACGTAGCTCCGTTTCTCACTTTGTTTGTCTCACCGCGGTTGAACCAATTCTCTGCTGCAGGATGAGGTCAAGACAGAACTGGTCCTGAAGGGGGGGATCCGGTTGGCTTTTGCCCTATGGGAGGGGGCTAGCCCGCAAGTCCGGCGCAGCTGCTCTCTCGTTGCGTGTAACCTCGCCGTGGGGAAGGTGAACCAGCTCATACCATTTCAGCCAATTCATAGCTCGTGGGGGTGCACGGACACCCGGATGGGCAAATACCAAGCGGCGGCGAAAGAGAAAGGTTGCACAAGTACAGATCGCCTCGCTTCCTCGCTCAATTGCAGATGGATGTCGGGATAGGGATAGAGGCATCCACAATATGCCAACGCACTAGGAAGCGTTATTTAGCCGCCTCAGACACTTGCAGGTTTCGAACCTTCGAGTCAATCCGCACGCACGCCCAGAAGATGATCAGTATGGTCATCATGTGTCCGCGCGGGCGGGCGTTTTTACGACCCCCCTCTTGTTTGAGTCGGGGGTGTAAGGAACCGGTACATTCCGACCAGCGATCTGCTTGCCGAACTTTTCTTTGAAAAAAACTTTATCAAGAGAGCAGGCTGCAGCCCCGTTTTCTGCGGCTGGGACGGTCGACAAAGTCACAAAGCGCAATGAACCCGAAAAAACGTTTTGTCAGGTCAATACGGCCAAGATGGTTCGACATGGCGCCGGGCAGCTGCTGGTGGAGCTGGTGAAGAACATCGATCCGCTCAACGATGCAGGAGTGAGGAAACGAGCGAGTGCAGCTTTCAGAAACATCCTGTGTGTGTCGGTGAGTGCATGAGGGAGTGAGTGAGGAGAGAGCAGGAGGACGAGAGGCTGTTCGGTGTGCTGCAGGGTAGTCCTGCAACACTCGCCCAACCCCGATGCCCCCCCGGTCCCTCAAGTGCGAATCTCAGGGCGTCTGTCTATTGTGCCAATTCTCTCCTAACAAAAAATTCGGCGGAAATGATCGGGGCTGCTTAACTTAGCCTCGACACAAGGAGATATGGGTACATAATTGCAGAGGCGATGTTTATTCTCTGCTCCCAAGCATTTTTTGTCGCATCACGCGTTGAAACAAACATGGCTTGTCATGTGCTACCGGCTCTCGGCAAGGTGAGCGCTGGTAGGTTTGCGAAGGCGTGCCTCTCATCCTTCCTGTGAACTACTGCAAGCATCGGTGTTGCTGTAGTCGAGCTTGATTTACAGGACGACGACGTCTGGGCCGTGTGGGAGAAATTGCAAGACTTTCTCGAAGGACGTTTCTGGCTCTTCAGGCAGACGCTAACATCATTACAGAGCTGTTGACGCCCGGCATACAAAGTTCCCGACAAACGCATCACGCGTGTAGAAGATGCTTCGAAAACAATCTGGAATCAGTCTGCAGTTTCACCGTAAGCTTCCTGAGCCGACGCCGTCTGCCTGTGGGGCACGATGCGGTGCAGGGAAACCACGTTCAGCTGGCCGACGAGGGGGTCATCCCCGCTTTGATCGACCTCGCCAAGACGGATTGCCCCGTTGTGAGGCGGAACTGCGCGTCCGCAATGAGGAGCATGACGTGCAAGGCGGAAGTTAGGCAGCTGCTCGTGGCCAGCGGCGCCATCAAGGTCATTCTCGACGACGCCACGAATCAGGTGCTGTCATGAATAAGATTGATGGTGTACTCCAACGTGGTTTGGAAGTTTGCCATCGTGGTTTGAAAGCGTGTATTGCATTGCTACACACTATTTTGACTTGCTGTCGGCCGCTGTGTAGAGCATGGTATGCGAAGACACAAACCCACGCGAGCACGCCGCGGGGAGCACGGCGTCGTTTGCGAAGATGCCATCACGCGATAGCACCGGAAAAATGTACACATGAGAAATATGGACACAATTCTGGCACACCCTTCGCCACCACACGTCAACGTGGGGTGGCCCTGCGAGAGAGAAAAGCGTGGACTGGATCTACGTGCACACTAGTATGTGCTACGGTTCAGGCCGCGTATTATCGTATGCAAGAGACAATCCAAGAAGGTTCAGCCCTGGCTCGACACAGAGGTTTTCTGTCGTCGATCCATCAAATCCTGAAAGTGTGCAAGGCGCGATCGAGCCAGTGGAACGAAAACACGCTGTTGGATGGGATGCGGCAAGTTTGGTACTAGCGTATTAGTCGGAGAGTTGGCACCGGGTGCGATGTTTTTCTAAATGTTTTTTCCCCAGGTTTTTTATCGCACCCCGGTGCCATCTCTCCGACCCCGGTGCGGAAATGCAATCACATCGTTTCGTTTGGAGTTTTCAAGGCACCCCGGTGCGATCTCTTAGAACGGTGCGATCCCCGATGAAATAAATACACACAACAGGTGTTGCACCCCGGTGCGATCTCTCCGACCGGTGCGACCCCCGATATATTTCACACAGGTGTTGTTTGCACGCACCCCAGTGCCATCTCCCCGACCGCTGCCATGTGGTACCAGTGCAGGCACCCACGCACGCACACGGTCTTCTGCACACACACGCATATCTGAGCCGCAAAGAAGGCGGCGAAATAGCGCGAACAAAAAAAAATCTAGACGATGCCAGTGCGAGCGCACACACACAGCCAGTAATCGTGCCATGTCAGAATGTCCAGGTACTGCTTCCTCACAGACCAGTGGCAGTACTGCTGGTGCTGGTGCTGCTGATGCTGCTGCAGCAGCTCCTGCAGCAGCTCTTGCAGCAGCTCCTGCAGCAGCTCCTTCAGCTTCGGCGGCGGACCCGTTGGCAACAGGAGGAGCCATCGACGAGCTGTTAGCGGCTAATGATGAAGACGTCGAACGCTCCAAGAAACGCAAGTACCCGGAGCCTGGCTTCGCAGTGGACAGGTCTGGGGCGGTAGGAGGCAGAGGAAGCTACAGCAACGCGTTCAAGGTGAAGGCGGCGGAATTCACGAGAGCCCTCTGCGAGGACGGCAAGCCGTTAGGAAACACTGGAGCGGCAAAAGTTCAAGGGATAGCCAAGAAACGCATCATTGCATGGGTGAAGGAAGAGGGAAAGCTCAAGGGCTTGATCCAGGCCAAACCCACGCTGTCGTAAGCCAAGTCGCTCAACGTTGGGGTTGCAGCTTCGACCGTGGATGTCGACCGAGCCTTGGAGGACTACATCAACGAGCAGCGTATGCGCACCGCGGCTGTGACAACGCGGAGGTCATGAACAAGCTGCTGGAGATCAAGCCTGATGCCCTCGGGGGTCTAGGCGCCACTGCCAAGACGGAAGAGGCTGAGCAGTTCAGGGACAAGTTCAACAGCTGGTACAAGCGTTTTCGTGCGCGGCGCGGGTACAGCACCCGCCGGCGTACCAGCGTGGGCCAAAAGCTACCCAATGGGCACGAGGGAATGAAGTGGGGCACACTGCAGAAGCTTCGGACGGCGCTCCGGGGGCGCGCTGGCCAAATCTTCGCTGAGCGAAACCCGTGTGCTTCTCATGAGCTCCCCTTGGACGGGGAGGAGCTGAGTTCCGAGCAGCTCGAGTCGGTGATGGAGGAGGTTTTCCAAGAACTCGGCAACATGGATCAGACACCCGTCCAGCGGGAGATGCCGGTGGAGGCAACTCTGGAGATCCGCGGCGCGAAGGATGCTCGCATCAGCACAGGAGGTGAGAGTCTTGCAGCTGCGTGTTTGTGGGTTTATACTGAAGAATAAGCAGGTTCGCACCAGCCCGTTTGTTGATTATGTTGACGATGCGGAGGCATACAACATACGGTGCCCAAAATGGCAGACATCACAGAAAAATATAAAAAATCGCGTTGTGGCAGCAGCAGCAGTAACAGCGGCAGCCGTACACAAAATTCATAATGATCACCTTCGAGCTTTCACATGCGGCTTCGAGTCCCGGTAGCGCAGCCTTATTCTCACGTATACTTCGAAGTATATATACCTCGGTATATAGGCATATTTATATACCTAGGTATATAGGCAATCGAAGTACTATATATGTTTTTCATATCTCTCCCCTTTTTTTTTCTTTTTCTTTTTCCGGTACTCGTTCCTAAAATTTGAGCTCAATTTTTGTTTCTCGCCCTCTTTTTGTGTCGAATCCCCCGTAGGCAAGGAGAAGGAGCGATTCACTCTCTGTCTTGCTGTCATGGCGGACGGCAAGAAGGTCCCGCTACGCATCATCTTTAAGGGCACGCCGTTCATCCCGCCGGACCTGCGGGGGAAGGGCAAGAGAACTCAGCCGCGGAAGGGGCCATCTCGGCAGAGGTTGCCCCTGGGAATCGTACCAAGTTCGGGCACCCTGTGGGGGGCATGTCGTTTGGTGTGCAGGAGAACAGCTGGTGTGACGCGCCGGAGGGCAGCCTTTGGATCTCGGAGAGCTGGAGGCTTTGCCCGAACCACGAAAGCATCAAGCAGCGCCCGAGCATCTTGGTGTTGGACGACTTTAAGTGCCACCGTGACAAGGCCTTCATCGACGACCTCGGGAAGAGGTGCAACACCAGCGTCATCCTGATCCCGGGCGGGTTGACTCCTGTCCTCCAGCTGCTGGACCGCGGTTGCCGACCCCACTACGGGCAAGCTGAACCCTCCGGGCCGTGGGATGGTGTCTACGTGGTGCAAGGAGGCGTGGGCAGCAATCTCCCCCGACACGGTCAAGACTTGCTTCATAATCTGCGGGCTAACGCTTGCGCTCGACGGTAGCGAGGACCACGCCTGGTGCATGCAAAACTTGGGTGAGGGTTACCGCGAGCTGCTCCAGAAGCAGCGCGCCGAGTGGGAGAAAGCACACCCCGGCGTTTCGCTGCCCCCGCTCCAGCTACCAGTTACCCGACGACGAGTCGATCGGCACCAACCCCATCATGGCTGCAGATAAGGAGGTTCAAGGACGTCTGCTACCTCCTGCCGATGGAGAGGAAAGCGACAGCGATGTGGAGCTGCTGGACTATGACAGCGACCTAGAGTTCTTGGGCGTGTCGGGGGGGGGGGGGGGGGGGGGGGGGGGGGGGGGGGGG
>CACKRE030003925.1:20957-33980 GCA_902602495.3 Ectocarpus sp. CCAP 1310/34
TATTTTCTGGTGCTTTCACTTCCAGAGACAGTTGTAAGCACTGTGTAACTGCCTCGAGGGTGCTTGACCATTTTAACACAACGTGGTGCGATCATCCCCCTTGCGCGGAGTGAGGGTTCTCGACCCCGCACAACATGATCTACTGGACCACCATTATGGTTACCGCCAAAAAAAAAACCGAAGGTAAAAAAAAAACGGTAACCTGGTTGCCGAGTTCACGAAGTGAATTGGCTTGTTTTACAACGTCGTTGCCAAGCGACGAAACCCTACCCCGATGGCAAACACCGGGGGGGGCGAGTCGGGGGGGTGGGGAGAAGGAAGGAGAGTAGATGGAGTTGTGACAATCGGTAGTTGACACTGCTCTTGATCAGTATAGAACCACACGTTTAGGTACCGTTGTTGTTGGTTGGAAGCACACCGGTAACGGCAACGTAGGCTGGTACGTAACAGCTTTCCATGCAGCGAGTGGTCTTGTGTTTGATGCGAGTTCAGCTATGGCGTAACAACAACAAACGATGTCGTTTCCATCTGAGGTGGAACCAGTACACACGGTATCAATTGTTTTCCGCTTCCGTTTTGGTCTTCTTCTACGGATACCAGTACGTGCGCAGCAGTACAATCGTTGCGGGTTGTGCAAGGTGGGGGTGCGGCTTGTACGCTGTGTGTTTGGTTGGGTGTGCCGGTGGCAAGTTCAATACCAATTAAGAAATGAAAACAACTGGCATCCCGCGTGAAGCGCGACCATCCAATCGTACGTGAAGGAGTGACGCTCCGCTGACACCGTCCCCACGTGTAAAAGGTACACACATGTACCTCATTCCGGCAGCTGAAAAGGAGCTCAATCTTGGATTTGGGGGTCAGAGTGGTCGCACCCGGTGTGATCTCACCGACCCTGGTGCGTAAATCGAATTAAATGCTTTTTCTCGTTTTTTGTATCGCACCCCGGTGCCATCTCTCCGGCCGATGCCAACTCTCCGACTATTACGGTACTTGCATCATCGCCAGGCTGCCATGTAGGCCCGCCCATAACTACTGCCAGACTCCAAAGCTGTCCGAACGGGGTCCATCCCATTCGCCTGTCGACATGGCGACTCCCTGCTCATGGAAAAAACTTGGAACATGTCACAAGGCAGGTGATGCTTCCTCAAAACATTACACTGACCGTGGCCACCGGGTTAAGGCTGCCCAAGATACTCAGCTAATACCATCGGTATTTTGGGGCAAACTCGTTCAATCTCCCCGTCTTGTGTCTTCCTATCCTTCTTGTTGTTCCTCCTTGTGTCTTGGAAGGACGCCGACGAAAGCCTGACAATCGACAACGAGCTTCTTTGTGAGATCGAGGCCGAATCGTGGGTCAACGGAACTAGAGGAATATTGGTAGAGTCGAGGGCACCCGTGTTACCCATGCTGGAGCAGAACTGTTCGCTGCTCCCGGCGCCCGCCGACAGCCGTACCCAGAAGGCGGAAAGGGTGGCCGCGGCCGCCGCAATAGAGAAGGAGGCGGGAGACGCGCTGTACAGCATGCCTTGGCAGAAGCTTCAGGTCAGACACATTGCGAGCGGCCAAACAGCTTCGAGAGCACTTTTGTCAACCACCTTTGCTTGGAGGCTTCAGAAATCGCGAGGCACACCGCTTCCCCGTTCCTTGCAAAACATCCTCTTCCGACACCCTTCTCGCCGTCTTTGTTCAGGCTCTAGACGTCGACCTCCGAGAGCCGGACATGGAGGTGTCCACCAAGCAAGACGACGCGAAACGTTACGACGATCCTGGAATAAACGCCGCGCTCGCCGGAGACACCGACGCCGATGGATTCCGGGGACTGCCATCATCGACGTCGGCGAACTGCGGCAAGCTAGAGCCAAAGGTGCCGCTCCCGCCTACACGGCAAACACCCTACACCTGGTCCTGCGTCTCATACGGCGATTCGAGGACAGGACAGCTTTCCTACTCATCTCCTTCATCACCTCACACCAAGCATTTTGGCGTATGTAACGGCTGCGAGAATTTAGCTCGAGACTCTTTAGCCCAACGGGCGTATCGTTCAAGGGTTGGCTGCCGGACACTTTAACGGGTGATAAATATGGGATGGGCACAATTCGCTATACTATGAAATTTGAAGCATCCTGATTGATGGGAGAGTACAAACTGCGCCCGCGGCTTCCGTCCGTATGCCCTTACTTGCCACAGGAAGCCTATCAAGCAAGCAGAACGATGCTAGGGCACCCCGACGATGCCGACGAAGACAGCTTCCCCCGCGGGAGTGCGGGGAGCTCCAGCAGCATCAACGGGATAAATTGCAACAACAACAACGACCGCGATGACAGCAGCAACTTTGCATTCGACAACGAAGAAGGTCACACCAATTCGACCAGTCACAGCAGCTGCGGTGGCAAGGATAATCCTCTGATGAGCCTCGGTTCCACGCCAGAAGAACACGAGGACGAGACTTCTAGCGAGAGCGACAGCGGTAGCAACGACAACTCCACGGCCGACGGGCGTGGGAGTAGCTGGACAAGAGCGACAAAGTCTCGGCGGCGTCGGCAGCAGCGTAGTTCTTCGGTGTCGGAGGCGACGAGCATCTCTTCGGAATCGGACGGTGGCCTCAGCAACGACCAAGCTTCCT
The DNA here is from genome assembly GCA_902602495.3 of Ectocarpus sp. CCAP 1310/34. Taxonomy (NCBI): domain Eukaryota; class Phaeophyceae; order Ectocarpales; family Ectocarpaceae; genus Ectocarpus; species Ectocarpus sp. CCAP 1310/34. The sequence continues at coordinate 23,581 of CACKRE030003925.1, forward strand.
GGCGACGAGGGAAACGCCGTGGTGGCGTGCAGATGTTTGGGAGACAGCAGCAGCCGCCGGCCGGCATCGGCGGAATGCCCGACCCTTCGGTCGTGGATTGGGAGGTGGCGGTCGTGAGGGCTTCAGCGAACGCGGACGAAATGGTATGTGTGCGATGGAAAAAGGCCAAGGTATTGGTGGTGAGGTGGTAACTTCAAAGATCAACCCGTGTCCCCGTTGGTTCTGTCGTTCTACATGTAGTCCTCACGACTTGGACCCGCGACGCGGAGAGTTTGCGATTGGCCGGAGGGTGATCGCAGTGACCATCGCTCGTGCAGCGGTCACTTTTTCGATATACCCGCCCGTGTGCCCACAAGATGTGATCGATCGGCCCTTGCTGTCTGCTGCTCGCACCTCCCGGTTCCAATGCTAACTGCTCTCCTTCTGCAACAGGTCGAAAAGTACATTCAGACGCGGAGAGAGATCCACCCTGCACGAAGGGGATCCGTCAACATCTCCTCCATTGGCTCGGCGCGCCGTAGTTCGGTCCTTCAGCCAACCGGCGGTGGTATCAACAACAACGTCATGGCGCTCACCGCTGCACGCCGCAGCAGCCTGTTCCCAGCTGCGGCCTCACGTCACGGATCCGTTCAGGCGGCTAGCAACCGGCGGGCGTCGGGCGTGCTGTTCCGGCCCGAACACCAGGCGCCGCTGGACGGAACAGGCAACCCCGTCGGCAATGCTGCTGGGCGGCAGGGGAGGCGGGTGTCTGTTTCGCAACCCACCATCGCCGCACGCGGTGCTAGGCGGCGAGCCTCTAGGGCTGGAGGAAGCATCACCACAACAAACACCACCAGCACCAGTAAGAGCGTCACCAGCCTAGCGTCGGTGGGAGAAGGCGGCACTTGCTCAGAGCTGAAAAAAGGAGTATTGCCCCACTCTGAGGACACGACGTCGCTCACGATGGCCGACACAACTCAAAGCTCGGGCAAAGTGGGGATGTTACCTCTATGCTCGACAGAAGACACTAGCACCAATGCGGCAGTGGATTCAGGAGGTACGGCGGGGCCACTGGAGACGGTCATAGTGAAGGCAGCAAGGAGTGGAATTAGGTCGTTTATGCCCAAGAGAGGGGGCACGTTTGACGCCGAGGCCGGGCGCTTCCCGCTTTAGATTTTCTACATGCGTTTCGACTGCTGGAGACGTTAGCAAAGGTGGATGGAGAAAATAACGTCGGGGTAACATCTGCCCACCACCAGCGTTTTTACGTGGGGATGCATGTAACCACTTCCCGGGCCATCCCTGCCTTGCCTTTCTTTCGCGCTGGTGTAGAGAACATGGATGTTTGAGCACATAACGTGTGTCAGGATCGCCGACAAGAGTTACAGTTGTTCAACTACGTCCGCTCCAACCTCCAGACAATTTTCAAGTTGGACATGTCACGTGGGACGCACGGGTTCGAATCCCAGTGGATCGCTTTCAAGGCACCATTATCGGCTAATAGCAGCATCTTGTGGCGAGGGGTCCGTCCCCGGAGATCACTACACCCTATCAGATCCACTGGGATTGGCTACGAGCCGAGAGTGTATCTTTTATTGGATAAAGGCTGACCATTTGACTACGTGCACAGTCATCGATGACTGTGCACGTAGTCAAATGGTCAGCCTCTAGCGAATAACGTGCATCTGCCTACGGTACGTATTCCGTACCTCATTTGCAAAATTACGGATTAAGGACATGTGCAACATGGACCCGTCAACACGTACGGCTGAACATGTCCTCAGCCACGCTTCATGGGATCCAACGCCGTTTTCACACGACGGACACCCCTCACATGAACGGCGGAATGCTATATAGCGGTGCCGAGATATCTGCACCATACCAGTTGGTATTCGCAACATGCTTTGCGCTAAAACGCTTGTCGGAACTCTTTCGCGGAAGCTTGTCGAAATTCCGCGCACAGGTGGGTGGAGGAGAGTATGCTTGTCTCACATGTTCCCCTCTCGTTCCCCACATCCAATGTCCACAACCTGACTAATACGTCTTAAGTCAGGACTCTGGAAGTCAGGACTCTAAAATAAAAAAAAGGGAACAAGTGGGGGTCATATTGTTGGCCACGGCACCATAACCACAGCCACGGTACGCTTGCTCATATCACAGGGAAGCTGACACGTTCCGCAGCGGGCATGGTATTATTTAAAGCATACCAATACCACTGGCAGGCACATGTGACCACCCCCACGGCAAAACCACTCTCCCCGTTTACTGCACAAGGTGGTGTGGCCGCCAGTCGAGAACACCACCCGTCTCGGGCTGAAGGCAGTCTTGGGAAAGAAAAAAATCAGATTACGCTGATGTAATTGTAGTCCTGCCGCGACTGTGTCTGGTGTACCCTTTCTGTCCGCCAGGAAAAGGTTCGCTTCCGATTCCACGAGAGCACAAATCGGACAAACAAGCTATTCCCACCCGGCAGGAGGAAGGCCGACCCGCTGACGTAACTAACTGCTGCTGCGTGGGAAACACAAAGGGCACGCCGACTGGCACTGTTTTTCCCTCATCGCGGCGTGCGCGCGTAAATTATAGCATTCAGCGCTCGACGTGGTTGCTACGCCTTCTTCCGCATGCTAAAACGAAAAGGCCTCGATGCGTAGTACCCCCTACGGCCCGAGAGCTATTGTTGTGGACCATGTCTTTCAGTTGAAATCAAGCGATGGACGAAAACTGTTCTCATCTGTTGCCTAATGATTCGCCAGGGGGTCCGAAGAAACGGTAAACTATATTATCGATGTGGCCTTAATGGTGTTCGGTACCAAACCAGACCGCTGAAGACATAAGGATGATGTAACGCCCAATCCTTCTCTCTGGACCAGGCGCTGGCGCCCTATTTCCGAGCTTCTCATTCCCCGTCTCTGATTTTCCTGAACTGTCAACGGCGATGAGGGGCCACGGGGAGGCAAACCTTCTGCGTCCGCATCACGGGGCCCCCGCGGCTGCCGTGTTTTGGGAAGTCTCGTCGGGGAACACCTGCGCGTTCGAGAAAGCAGACGAGCAATTCTCATTGGATACACATGTACGCAAACATGTTTAATCCTGCAACAGAGTCAGGTTGACTGCACCAGGCCCACGGCACGTGTTCGATGCAACTACAGCGGACGGGGTTGGCTGCCGGGAGAAATGCAAAAGCACCATGAGCGGGCGCTGAATAGGACGAAAAATGCGTCTGGAGAGGGAGGCTTTCTTCCTGTTCTCCGCTCATTTCGGCCGTTTGCCTAAGCCCGATTCCCACAGCCCTTTGTCCGCCTACCACGTCTTCCCGTCCGCGCTGTGGCCTCCGGTACACCGGTCGACTCGCGATGCTTGGAGTTGTACACTCCTCACCCCACAGCCGACAATACCAAAATGAACACGTTTGGACACACACCTCGAAGCCGTCGAATATTCCCGTGTACTCGGCCCAGTCCACCGTCACTTCCTGAATCTGTTGAGACAAGCCTGGGCGCGACGATGAAAATCAAGGGTCAAACGGGGGAGCCATCAGAGGAAGCCGGCGGGCATGGCCGAAAGCACGCTCATGACAAGAAAACAGACGGGGAGTCAGGAATATGCCGGAGCAAAGGAGGCTCGCCGGTCCGTCTCTCCGTCCTCGTGCGTTTTCCCATCTGATAGTACGGTCACCCCATGAATGCATACGGATGCCGTGATGTCGACAAAAGCCCACGGAGGGACGGAGAGAAACACACGCACCATGAGAGGGCGCTGGAGCTAGGCAAAAAATGCGTCTGAGGAAAAGATTCTCAACGGACAAAACAGCAGAGGCTTTCTTTTCGTCCTCCGTTCATTTCGGCTGTTTGCCTATTCCCGATTCCCGCAGCCGTTTGTCCGCCTACCACGTCTTCCCGTCCGCGCGATGGCCTCTGGTACAGCGGTCGACTCGCCGGGACCACGGTGAATCAGGAAAGGATTCCTTATCATCCCGCAAGGTCTCCGAAACGCATACACTCAGCGATTTCACCCACGCCAAACTTACCGGGCCCCCTCTTACACCACCGCAGGAAGCTCCGGATGGCGCTAGTCTTCCCTTCGACGATGATCTCCGTCTGCCCTTGACCCAGCTCTTTCAATGCCCCGCACAGCTTGCGGTTGAAGTGGGCCTCGTTCCTGGCGTGCGCTCGGAAGTATCCGCCGGTAGACTGCCATATTCCGTAATCCAAGCGGGTGTTTGCGTAGGCAAAAGCGGGGACGCAAGGTGCGAATGGAAACGGGGCGGGGATGGGGGGCAGAAGCGTGCAGCGGCTTGAACGGGGGGATGACCTGGGCTGGAGATACAACACTCACAGACTCAAAGTCCATAAAAGCCTCCGACAAGGTGCGAGGGTGTGGGTTTACGTTCTCTCTGCATGCAGAATACAGCGATGGCAAAGGCACTTTTGATTAGTAGCATCTACCAATATCCAATAACCTTGCTGATGTCACATCTAAGTTGTTCACGACCGACTCGTTTTACTAGACAATAGAGCACCAAATCAGAAAGAAAAAATAAGTAATTAGGTAAAACACCCCCTGGCACATGACGCACCTGCCCCTGGACCAATATTCGAGCCTCGGCGAGAGCTGTTCCATCGCTGCTTCCGCCATCCGCCGCCAACCCCTCCTCTCCTGCTGTTTCACCCATCCGCAAGCTGCTTGACGCATAGCACCAACCCCTGCTGGCACTTGCTGGTATCGCTGTTCGAGACGGGCCTGTGTTTGAGGAGATATCATCGCCAAATCGGGAGGCCTTTCAGAAAAAAATCGCGGCGCTCGTCAGGACCTATTGGTAGGCAAAAACAAAAGGGGGTCCTGTGCCCATGACACGTAAAGAACTTTGGGTATACACATGGCGAAATAAGCTGGAAGGAACGGAGTCGTTCTCAAGGTCTGAGAGAGAGGGGGCGGGGGCGGCACCATGAGCGATCATGCTTTCAAGTCGAAGCCGTTCGGCTGTAGATCTGACATCTCTAGTGCATTGGATCAGAGTGTATCTCGGGGTTCTGCCGACCAGCCTCGAGTATTTGGCACCAAGAGCGAGAGAGGTTAGGTTAGGAAGATACATAGTCTAATGGGGAATGGGAGGACCCCACGATCCCTTGACGGTCCCGGCCGGGGGCTCCGGCGTTTGGACCGCCTGTTAGGCGAAGCTCTGTCAACCATTATTGTTAAGTTCCTAGCAAAAACTATTCTGACCAGTCTCCTCGCAGTGATTATTCTAATGACCACCACCGCCGTGTGCGTTCGTGCTGTCCCCGATTTGAGACAGGAAAAACGGGGTTTGTGTATCAACCGAAATGCATACATTGGGCAGCTAGTGGGGTGCAGCTCGGTCAGGCTTTCCAGCGGTGTATCCATTTTTGAGCAGCAACTTTTGAGAGTCGAGCAACACAACCAGATGAGACCCCCAACAGCAACGACATCATACAAACACGCAGCCACCGCACGTTTGATGTTTGATGTGTAGGTTGGCGCGCAAGCGAAACACCGCCCATCTCAATCCTTGTGCAAATGCAAATCGTGTGTGCAACGTTGGCTCTCCTTCCGCAGCATATTGACAAATGCCCACCATGACTGCAAGTATCCGTGTCCCTCTTGTGCAATGGCGAGGCACCCCACCACTTAAACACAAAGCACGCGCCAAAAGCTCCAGCAGGCGCTAGGGGGAAATCCTCAGCCGACCGTGTGCGGCGTACACGTGCCACATGCAACGGCCGAGACTACCATTTGGCCGGCATACCAAGACCTCACACTCTCGTTCGCAACCACGCACCATGAACGCGGCAGAAGGAACACGCACCTTTGCAGGCGTGCATGGTGCACGGAACGCCACTCCATTTGCTACACGACCCACTCCTGGCACCAGCAGCGGCAAACATGAACCCGGAGGACCGACGCAAGGACGAGGCGGTCGCAATGAACGACAGCAGCAGGGAGAGCCTCATGGTGGATATGGACGACGATACGCTGCGGGATTCGCCACAGATGCTAGCGTTGACGTCGTAGCTCGATTCGATGGTAGAAAATCGAAGGGAGCTCTCACGCGCGACTCGTCACACTCTGTTCGTGCCGGCCTGGCCTCAACACTCTGTCTGGCCTCGGATCAGCTGAATCGCACACAGACATTGAAGGGGCTCCGTGCATCACATTGTTCAAACCGTGAGTACCATCGACTGCTAGTCGTACAATGACGTAAGATACCACCGTCCGTGTTTCGACTTTCACAGCACGACTACTCCGCAGCACAAGAGTAGCTGCCGCGACAAATTATGGCGTTGCCACCAACTCATTAAGATATTTCCAAATACACATCGGTTAAGATTTTTTCACCCGCTTCTTCGTGGAGAAGTCGAGCCGAAAACATTTGGTCTAGAGGGTGTGGTATCTTGTGTCAATGTTGTGCCACCCACGCGTACGGTATGCAGCTCGCCCTATCTGCTGTGCCTCAATGAAGGCTTGCTCTCTTTCAGCCTCTCTTTGGTGCATCTCTTGTGCACAACGCAAGCACGCCTTGGGTCCTGCCTCTCGTGACAAGATCTTCGCTGTCGACGAATTGCTCTGTGCACCGAAGCTGGCTCTCGTCGGTATAGGTTACAAGACACAAACGCGGGTTCGGCACCTACATTCGCATATGCTCTGAAGATCCATCCGCAACACACAGCAGCCAGCAGCAGCGATCATGTCGTTGGGGGCCTCTCGTACGTCTCGCTCCGCGACGTGCTTTGCTGCTCTAGGCCTTCTCTTCGGCCTCCTCGTCCCCGTACTGGCCTTCATGCCGCCTTCTGGTGGAGGAAAGCTGGACTCGGTGAGACGTGCCAGACGTAGCTCAAACCAAGTCTGTAGCAATGGGAGTCGATATTTTTGTGTGTTGATTGTTCTGGCTCTTGACTGAAAGGGCCAACGATTGGAATGGATCAACCTGTCATACAACGTAACCGAGACACACCTATTAATGCGTAACGTCCAGGCACACGGGCGCGGGGGGCATCTGGGTCCCCGGGCAGACACGCGAGTTTTCTTGCTACGGCCTCGGTCAGAAGGAGGAGACGCGGACGCGGAGACGGGAGCGTACGAGCGCTTACAGCAGATGTACGAGAACGACGGGTGAGAGCCTCTTGCGGGGACCGCACAGGAACGCAAGCAACTGTAACGCCAGCGGAGAGATGATTGCGCCGAAGCTCACGCCCTCTTGAATTTCATTTTGTAACCGAGGGGTGTGAAGATATAAGCCATCAAGGTTTCTACTGCTGTAGCACCGTATCGATATGCGCTGAGACATACACACCCAAGCGCAACAGGAGGGCACGTGGAACGGGAAAATGCACTGGAGCAGTGCTTAATTTTACTGCTCTATGCTTGGGGGCAGTTGGCTTGTGACCACGGAAGGCGTCCGCGTCAGTTGGACCAGTAAGGACACTAGGAGGTACAGAGCGGAAACCGGAACGGTTTCCAATGTGAAGACAGCAACAACAACAACAATGCTACAGCTGAACAGCTTTCGAGGGATGCGGGGCGGGGAGAAGGTCTACTCTGGTGTTCATAGTTGTATTCTACAGCAGATGTGGCAGTTAGTATTTAACCATTGCGCGACATGCTCTACAACTACACATATTCGACCAACCACATCCGATGCGCGCTGTTTGGCGTTGTTTGGTGCATAGTGTCCGGCGTGGGCTCACGAGAAACAGGAGGGTCACAGTGTGGTAAAAAAAAAAAAAAAAAAGAAGTGTAGTTGTTGGGAGATGACAGCTACAGCAGGCAGCAGGGCCAGCCCCACCTGGCTACCAGCTGCGCGTTGTCACGTTTCCCAACCTCGAACAGCTCACAATACTGGAGTGCTTTGATTTTGAGGTGAACCTCGACGACACGCACGACAAAGCTGTCGTATGGATAGACTAGTCTATAAGCAGGAGTTGTTTGGGTAGGAAGCAGGTGTGGGCCTCGGCTTCGTCATATGCCTCCAACGGAAACGTAAGCACCACTTTTTGGAAAGTAGCGAATATTTCGGAAGGAAACATAGAAAATGGGCTTTATTTTCATGATGAGTTCCTTGCTGTTGGTACGCTTGGCATCCTATTTTGACATTGGCACCAAGTGCACACGATAGGCAGGTACATACGGGGGAGACGGGAAATGAATGCGGAGCAACATCGGGGACGGTCAGGCATATTCCCCGGGTTTCCACTCAGCCGTCACAGCTTGTCAGTGGTTGGTCTCTACCGTACGTCGAGCTTGGTCATTTTTCTTTTTTCTCTCGTTCCACCGTCACCACCCGCAGAATTCATGCGCACTCTGAAGGGTCGCAGATATTGAATCTCGGGTAGCAGCGTACAGCAGGCTCTGGCTCTGAGCGCGAATATGCCATTTGTTGACAACAACAAAAACAACGTGATCTTTTAAAATATGACGTTCTCTCGTTCTCTCTCGTCTGACACTTGCGTCGATGAACTGTCCGTCGATGAGCAACGACACGCAGTTTTTTTTCCCCGGATTCACGATTTCGTCGTTTGACCACTTCTCCGGGAAGCTTGGTCCTCCCCACAGCAGTAATTTGTTTGTGTGCGGGAGACCGATCGAGAGCCTTGTCAACCCATGAAAAAGAGCCAACCGAGTCCATTCTACCACTCCCACCACACAGTTTGCATGTATTTGTCATACTTTGGCGGCGGGAATAAGTTGGTTTTCTACAAGCTTGCAACCCGTGTGGTCGGGGCTGGTTCTGATGTCGGGAATGTTGTGATCTGGATGTATTTTCTTCCCTGAGCGCGATGCAACGTGGCAGATCTCGGCCGACGCCGCTGATGTTTGTCGCGTAATCCGATAACTCCCCAGGCTCTATCGCTCTCTCTCTCTTCTTTCCCGTGGCTGTGGAACATACGAAAAGGTCGACCGACTACATCTTCGCGAACAACCGCGCATGGGTGGAGGAGCGTCTGGCCCAAGACCCGAACACCTTCAAGAGGCTCGCCAAGTCTCAGAAGCCAAGATACATGTACATCGGCTGCAGTGACAGCCGTGTACCCGCCCAGAACATGATGGTACGTCAGAGACTGCTCTACTTCGTTTATGTCCCCAGTGGCGCCAATGACAGATTTGGGCGCAGCGTACCGGGTGTTCCATCACAGACTACCTTTTTTTTTTCGTTTGTGCAGTATGTCGATATGGAACTGCCGCGGTAACCTGCTCAGGGACGTTTTTTTTGTGTCGGGCAACCTTTTACGAACGAATCGGCTGTGGCCAATGACAGCAGTTCGTCCAGCTCAGCAGGTCAGCGAGACACGTTCTAATTCAGCCTTCTTCCACCTTCACGTTTGTGTCAGATGCGGCTGTGCCGTCCGCCTTTGCTCCCGTCTCATCTCGTCTTGCTCCCGTCGCTGGGGCATCTCCGGGATGCGTTGCGTTGCGTTGCGATGTGACAGGGCCTCAACACCGGCGAGCTCTTCGTCGTTCGCAACGTGGCAAACCTGTGCGTGAACACGGACCACAGCCTGCTGGCGGCCCTCGCGTACGCGGTCAATGTTCTCGAGGTGCGCTTGCGAGCTCGCGACCGCGGTGATGCTGCTGCCGATGTGAACCTTGTACGGAATCACCGCCGGCCTTGTTGCGTGTTGGAGCGTCGTACTCATCGGGCTCGGCAGACAGCAAGCACTATCGCTGCGGCAGGGGAATACCTTTGGTTGGAACGCCGAAGTACTCTGTCGTTTCTCTTTTTTTTCGACACAAATTCCCCGCGCGCCTGTGGGTTCTCCTTTGTGTGTGCGTTTGACCGTGGGCCTTTTTTTTTCATAACATCGATGGCGCCAAACCGACGTACGTTTGAAAGGACGTCAGTCTCAGCGCGGCTAGAAACGGAAGACGCTTCCGTGTTTTCCCTTCTCAAACGGGGGTGTGCAGGTCACTGACATCATCGTGTGCGGGCACTACGGCTGTGGTGGCATCCGTGCGGCAATGGAGAACATCGACCACGGACTCCTTGAGCACTGGCTGCTGAACATTCGAAACGTGGTCCGCCTCCACAACGAAGAGCTCCAGGCAAGAAAACGGCAGCAGCAGCGGCAGCAGCAGCGGGGACCATGGCCCCATTCGACTGATCCTGCAAAACGGCGAATGAAGGGACCTTTTGCTAACGAACATTTATTTTTTGACACCCCCGCCCCCGCATGGCGGTATGGCGGTAACCATAATGGTGGTCGAGTAGATCATGTTGTGCGGGGTGGAGAAGCCTCGCTCCGCGCAAGGGGGATGATCGCACCACGTTGTGTTAAAATGGTCAAGCACCCTCGAGGCAGTTACACAGTGCTTACAACTGTCTCTGGAAGTGAAAGCACCAGAAAATAAATTAATTCATACGCAGCTGTCATCCGTACGCAAGGAAGTAAGCACAAGATGCCGAA
>CACKRE030003925.1:38423-59644 GCA_902602495.3 Ectocarpus sp. CCAP 1310/34
CTCCCTGTACGTTCCATCTATTTTTCCCAGCTCAGTCACGTACACTTCCCTCTCCTTCTTGTACAACGGACATTCCGCGACTACATGAACACGGTCTTCGCATTCGAAGCCGCAATCACATTTGAACTCGTCGTCTTCCTCGTCTCGTCCTATGTCTTCGTCGACGTTCTCGAAGGCCTATGTCCCCGGTCCTGAATTTGACCTTAAGCTTTGTTCCTACATCCATTGGTCCATGTAGGTAATCCTTGAACCCTATTCCTTCCTTCAACATTCCGTACACTTCTAGACCCTCCTTATCCTTGGATTCTTTCCTTAGATTCTGTTCTCTCTCGGCACAAGCAACATATATCTTCTCCTTGAACCCCTGTAGACCCTCCGTTTCCAGCGTTTCATCCTCGTCGATGTCGAGCCCCTTCCATACGTCCTCTACAACCTTGACCCATTCCGTGGGTTGTCTACCCCTCGTTTTGTTTGCCCACTTCGCCTCCCATACAATTCTCGGCAACCTCGACATCGAGACAAGATATGCCTGTTGGGGCTGGTTGGTGCTTCGAGGGGGGAGGCGGCATTCGAGGATGCCCGGCGTCTGCGCATCTTCGGAAAGCGCCTCAATGAAGTAGTTGGCAGTTGAGAAATCGAGCCACATTAACTTGGTATCTAAATAGACTACAACTTTGGAGCGCCATTTGTGAGCTCAGTTTACGTACTTTACAATAAATCGACACAATGACGGTCACTTGTTGGATGACCTTAGGAAGTACGAACCCCAGCGCTTTCTTCCTTGTGGCTTCTCGGTAAAATATGCCGAGAAAATCACGCGCTAGAAGGAAATGAGTCACAGGAGACAGAGGAGCGAATGAAACAGGCGCGATGGTGAAGTTACCTACGTTGAGCAAAGGGAATCACAGAGGCCGACGAATCGAGAGAGATCGAAATGGGAAGAAACCAGAGAACAATGACAATACGACAGTACAATAGTTAGATAGGCCTAACGAATAGTACTACAGAGCTATACCTGTAGGCCGCGTTTTTGCAAAACATTAGATTCTCGAAGACACGTTCAGAATGGGGTTCAAGACTGAAAGATTCCAAAGACAGCCAACAAACATATTCTCAATTGTTCGGCAATATTTTCCCCTAACAAAGTGAAGAGAAAGAGACAGAGAGAATGAGAGCCAGAGAGAATGAGAGACAGACAGAGACAAACAGAGAGGCAGACAGTCAGATACACACAGAGCGAGAGCGAGAGAGAGGCAGAGATTTGAAGTCATCGAGGTTTGCTGTGTTTGCGGCGCATCGTTGTTGCACAGGAGTTGACTCACAAAATACTCGTGAATGTGAACATTGCGGTAATGTTGACAAATTCACTTGCTGACAGGCGCTGGGTCAGTACGGCACACGCGCCCAGCTTAGCGTTGGCATTGTGCGTCACGAGCGAATCCGCTCCCGCATGGGGCGGTCACGCAACATTAGCTCACTGTCAAACGGGGGAGAGGTTTCGGGCTGTTGCCCCTGCACTTCGGATACCTCCAAGCATTTGCTTCTCGATCTCCTTACGACACATACATGTGGCCGTTCGAATTCATGTCGGGCGGATTCCCTTCTTTGTTTCAAAATCTTCAAGGACAAAATGGTCTTTAATTCCTCGGTGACAGAGTAGCTCAAATGACAAAAGATGTAGGGAAACAAGTGAAAACAGGCAGCAAGGAGAGACAGAACACGTCGACCACACGGAATGAAGTAGACAGGGCGAGAAGGAATGAAATGAAAAATATTGGGTTAGTCGAAATGAGTCCGAATAATATCTCCTGAAGCCACAACAGCCTGAGAGAAGAACCGAGGCTGAGCAGACAGAGGGAAGAAGTGCCATGGTGTCATAGAATAGAGAGGGGCAAAAACAAGGTTCGTGGGTTGAGAGGCAAGGGTCGATGTTGTAAGGAGGTCGGCGGGACGCGAGATGGCAAGGCGGGAGAAGAGTCAGGGAAAGAGTTGATTTGGCAAATAGCGATGCCACCAAAGTCAAGGATGGGGAGGAAAGAAATCCGTGTAACCAGCGCCTCGGCTGCCTCCTTTCAGATGTTTGTCGACATATGATGTCAAGCAGGTCCAATAAGACATTGGCTGAGAGGAGGCAATATATGAATCTCTCCGGCAAGGCCTTGGTCGGACGCTATATTCCATGTGGCGGGGGAGGGGTCGGGGGAATGGATGGGGTTCGCGAGGAGGGATTGGCGAGAGTGAGTGAACAAGGGATAGTTTGTGAGCGAGAGTGAATATTTGGTCAGAAGCTCGGGGAAGATGTGAGATGGTATGGCGGGAGGGGGATCGGGCAAGGTTTGATGAGGAGGGATGCTACAACGTGAGTGTGAGGGGGGAAGAGTGGTTGGGTGGCGCGGAATCCTTCTAGTCAGGGTCTCCAGCTGGACGTGAGATGATGTGGCGGGAAAACGGTCGAGCAATGCCACACTGAAGATAGTGAAATATGAGTATTGAGGAAATGAACTGATATAGTCAGGATCATTCGGTAGTACCTCCGATTGGATAGCGCAAGGAGGGCTGGGGGAAAGGGGTGCTGGAGCGATCCAAGCAGGTGAGAGTAAAACAAGGTACGGGTCGGGCGACAAGAAATGTTCTGGCGAGGGAATCGAGATGGAAGGGCGGGAAAAAGATCGGGAAGAGGTGGTGGTGAGTGAGGGCGATATCACACAGCCAGAGTGAGTGCATAATGCATGAGTCGGAAGGACATTTTTCGTGTGGTCAGAAGCTCGGGGTGGCGTGAATTGGCATCCATGGCGAACGGTATAGGAAGGGATCCCATTGGCAAGGAGCGAGGCCGCGTTGTGAGATTGAAATGAAAGAATAAGGGATTGGTTCAGAGGAGATGCGGAATCAGCCGGCTGTAGTCAAGGCCTCTGCTGGAAGGAAGACGGCATGGCGGGTCAAGGGTCGAGAAAGCAGTTGGCGAGAAATGGCCAGCTAGGTGACAGGAAAGAGGGCGAACAAGACGTGGGTTTGGAGGCAAGCATTCTGTGAACTCAAAAGCTCGCTGAGAAGCTAGCGACTCCGGCGCTGTGAGACCCTTGGTTCGTCCACTTCCACGAGGTACACCCACGGGTTGCTGCATATGGGAAGCTAGGCACCGACAGAGTCTCGGGTGAGCGTCCCAGCGGTGTGATGCGTTTTCTGCTGGTAGTTCGTGCTTGTCTCGGTTTCTTCTTTGGTTTGAATCGCGCGCCTCAAGGAAACTTCGCGTATGTGTTCACACTATTCCTGGAGAAATCCCGGGGTCCCGAGAGGTAGACTATCTGCTACCAATTTGGAACAAATGCCTTTGCTCGGCGATCTGTTATCGGAGCACGACCAAACCGGTGTGACGAGGAGTGCCCGTTTTTTCTTGCACAGAAGCCAACAGATGGAAAGTCAGTGCCCAACAGATCGGTCTCGTTCTGGTCGAACGGGAGGGCTTTTAACTTCGGGCGTCTGCATCGTGTTGGAACAGGCCGATGTTAGAGCTTTGTTCCCCTTCCTGGGACAATGGGACAAAGGCAAAAAGGCGCTTCGCGCTCCATGGTTCATTACAACCACCAGACAGACAAGACAAGACACGACAAGACAAGAGAGGACACTACAGGACAGGATAAAACAAAACACAAAAAACGAAGGACGCTCTCAAAACGACACCACTACGAGCAAACACGACAGCAAACTGGAGAAGACTATACCACGAACCTCCACACCAAGTCGCCTTCCGTAACACCACTACTTGTTTGTTTTTTTGTTTTGTTTGTTTTTCTTCACATTAAACTCGTGTCAGTTGCTAATCCCAAAATCTAGCAAAGACTCGGTCCGTGGTCACAAAAGTGCTAGAGCCATCAGAAGATCTAAAGAACACACACTTAGCAAGAAAAGGGTACGCAAGCCCGAGGAGGTACACCTGCAATCCCTGCAGCACGTTTGCATGCTCACAACTGAACTACACGCCCACACACTACAAATCGACTACAGCGGCAGCATCACCCCCCTTGTCCGCCATTTAACCAAAATGAATGTTTGTCGACTACAGCGTACTGCTGTCTGAAGTGCTGTCTATACAAAAATAATACCATGGTCCAAGCTCGGGGCATGCGGCTGCTGTCTGAAGTGCTGTCAGAACGAGTCCGTGGACATACAATGAAGAAGAACACCCAACCAAAGCCAACATTGCAATTGACAATCACCCGAATCTATCCAGATCATCTGTGTTAGGCACAGCAGTGTAAACACCGACACTGACTAGGAATCGTTCCACATTGAAGGGGTCTTCCACGATGCAGGTACACACTTAAGGCACCCGGGTTATCCGCGCCATCTCTGCCGCGTCTCTCTACAAAACCAGTGACGTCATCACACACACCCAACACCTGTAGAACTATTCAGGAAAAAAACGGATAAGTAATTGACAACACAAGAGATGTTTGTCCGTGCGCCACGGTTCGATGCCGTCCGCCTGCTCCGGTGCCGCTGCTCCGGTGCCGCTGTGGCCAGTCCTAGCACGACCAAACTCGACCCGCTCCGCTTCGTACACGCTCTCTTTGCTGTCCATCCCAGTCGGTTCCTCGCTTTCTCCCTCGTTGCACTTAGGGTTCTTGGTCTAAAAGTTCTCGCGCCGAAGGATCAACCAGCCCAACCAGCTCGTCACCACCTGTCCCCTCCTCCTTTGATGGCAAAACCAGGTTACTGAGACAGTACAGCTCCCTCTAGCAAACCTAGGGCCGTGTACATAGTGCCCGTCCACCTTTCTGATGACGTCTGCCTCCGCGCACAAAGATGAGATGGGCATTGCTGCCTACACCGACGGCCTGGAGGCCCGCGCATCTGCACCTTTGTACCTGAAGCACCAGAGCCGACCCAACTCCACCACTACGCACGCCTCGCGGCGGGTGCGCCGCAGCACGAAGGTATCGGTCCCTTGAGGGTGAGTCTAGCCCTGCTCGCTAGAAAGACCACCCCCCTCGCTAAGGGTCATGCCTGTGCAAAACCTTGCCGAGGCAGCGAGGGGAAGAAAGGGAGCTACTGCAACCTATCGAAACCTGGGAGCCGATACTCGCAACCCCAAATCCTCCCGATGTCACCGGCGCAAACCAAATCGCCTATTCGTTTGTAGCCCAACAGAAAAACGGAGTACCATGTATTGCAACAACACACCTTCCTCGGCACACGCGTTCCACGCCAATGACTCCGTCCAGTTGTTCGTGTGTTTGGATTGTCTCACGAATGCGGCAAAAGCAGTGCTGCTCTCATTCACCCCTCTCTACCACCTTAACGTTCCGTGCGCGCGAGCGGACATCCAGAGTATTGCCCTGAGGCGGATGACTGAAAACACTCTGCTCTTTGCTAGGCGACCGGTCAGCCCGTTGCACGCATCTTTCGACCTTCATTTTTTACAGCCCCTGTTATTTGTTGACCGCCGTCGGTGTGGCAGTAGTACCACCACCAGCAGAAGCAGCAGCGGCAGCAGCGGCAGCAGCGGAAGCAACACTCGCCCGGACTTTGTCGAGGTCGAAGGAGACCGGCACGTTGCCGCGGCACAGGAGAATGTACCTGGTTGCATGAGAAGATGGGGATTTCTAGTTGAAAATAAGGGGTCGCGAGGTATGTGTTCATGCGGTCAACTAAGCGCACACCGAAATTCAACTTGTTTCGAAGCCGTTTATGCCCAGTGGTAGTACGACTTGTCGAAGTTGGCTGCATGCGCTTGGCAGAAAGAAACCCATCGAGATTGGCAACAAATGACCCGCGGGGTGAAAATTATCCGTCATCCAGAAGGTCAGCCCTCAACCACCGCTCGTATTAAAAATGAAACGAGCACCAAGGGACGCCAGAGGTGACACTCCTTTCTGTCCCTCTCTCCCTCTCTCTCTCTCCCCCACCTCCCTTCTATCTCTCTCACGCTGTCGTCCCCGACCACCCCGCTTTTGATTTCTTCTCCGCACGTCGACATTTGGGTCGGATTCCCTGAGCCGCACAATAACCAACCCTGCGCCATTCACCTGACCTCTGGCCCCGAGTGAACGCGAGTGCATCTCCCTACAGGCCAGTTGCCTCCTGGTTGGTCCGTGGATGGATCAGTTGGTAGCGGTTCTTAACAACATAAACGAAACTAAGGTGTCGATCGACGAACCCCGAGCGAATGAAATCAAAGGGTCAAGCTTCTCGAAAACCGAGGCGTGAGAGAGGACGGAAACGGTACGGCCCAACTGGCGTTTGCAGCAAGCAGTAGTTAACCAAGCAAAGACGAGGACGAGGAACCGGGGGGGGTGGGGTACCAAGAGCTCAGAGCTGCCCCGCTGCTTTGCTTCTATCTTCGCCTCACATGTCCGCCGCGTCGCTCTCGTCCTCCAGCGTGATGTCCAGGTAGCCCTCGTCGTCCTGGTTCTCCCGGTCCGCGGCCAGCTCCTCGAACAGCCTCTTCTCCTCCGGCGTCGGCTCCGAGTCCAACTCTTCCTCTCCGCCACCACTACTACTGTCGGCCTCGCTATCGTCGTCGTCGTCGTTGACATCCATGCGAGAAGCGGCGGCATCGTCTCCCGCCGGACCACCGCCGCCGCCGCTGCTGCCTACGTCGGCGGCCGCCCCTTCCGGAGCTTCTAGCCCCAGCTCGTTCAGGGCGTCGCGCAGGGTCCCCGTCCTACCGAGGACGTCGCGGGCCGCCTCCGGGGGAACTCCCATGGAGAGCAGGACTGCCAGGGCCTCGTTGTTATCGTCGTCGGTGTTGCTGCCTCTCCCTCCGTTGTTGCTGCTGCTGTCTCCCGTGGTGAGGGTGGTCAAGGCGGCCGCGACGTCGTTGTTGTGCAGGCGCAAGGCCCTGGAAGTGGCCCGGATAATGGTTGGACGCAGTCAACACGCAGAAATAGAAACAAGCAGGTTTTGGCGTCTGCTCGATGTTCACAAAATGCTCAAGCGTGTCAGGGAGAGACAGAGATAGAGAGAGTCGACGCAGCTCCGAAGTTGCTGCTCGGTGACAAAGGAAGAGGACCAACAACCAAAAGGCGGATAAACGCTGATTCACACCGCCGAGGGACATGCCACCCAACGCATTGCGGAAACCCCCAAAAGTGAAAAAACCAAAAATGAAAATACTCGCCGGAGGAAGGACATGCTTCAAGTGCTCGTTCCCTGCATGTCAGGATGATGACGGAGTTGACCTTTCACGCCACATTCCGAGACACGAACATGCCGGGAGAATGAAAACCAAAACACATGGTCCCGCAATCCGCCGCACGATCAGTTGACCGCACACACGACGGAATGCCTTGCACGCAAAGCCGGGTCGTTGAACAACAACAGAGAGGTTCAACAGCTTCGCGTTGCGGCACGATTGGGCAAGCCTCGTGGGGCCCCCGCGGTTGGAAAAGCGGCGGGGCTGCTTGGGAAGACCTAAACCTGACCTGATGGCTTTGGTCCTCGGGAAGCCAATTCCGGCCAGCTGTTGGACGAGGCTCTCGCTGATGTAGGCCTTCTTGTCGGCCGTCACCCCGAGCCGGCTGGCCCGCCGCCGCTCCATCCTGAGCTTCCGTTCCTTGCGCACAGTTTCCTTTCGAACGGAAGCGGGTCAAGAAAGTATAGACATGTCGATAGGATAATCATGAAGGGCGGGTGGAGGAGGAGCAGGACGAGGATGATATTGAAGAGACTTCGACTGTGTATGGCCCAAACATTGTGGGAAGGACCTTCTGCCACACCCACCGCGACGAGGCGGAGCATGCGCTTTGAGCGGCGGGTATGGGACGGCATACCAACACCAGGGGCGAGGGGGGCATGTATGGACGAGACAACCGCCAGCAGAACAAGGTCAATCCAAAACGAGAAGAACGGGCGTGGGCTATCCAATACTACGATGCGGAACACCGTGGGCAACACGTGAACCCCTTCGGTGACCCTCTAAAACGCGCGTGTGTACGTGCAGGTGTAGCTCATAGAACATCATCCGTGCAGCCAGGAGGTGGAAGGGCGCCGATCATGCTGTTCGTGTAGACGAGAGCTGATGCCCATCAAGCCAAAAAGCTGAAGCTCGTACGTACGGCAGCGAAAGAGACAAGACGTTGAGATCAACGACGACGACCGCGTGCTCAAAGCACGCTTGTGTACGCCTGTCGAGGTCTTCTCGGATGTGACGAGCGGCAGGAAAAATGCGCCCGCGGTTTCGTCCGTTCAAGCAGCAATCAACCGACCAGACCGGGCCCCCTGCCAGCTCACCTTCCTTTGGCGCAGATTCTCCAGGTACTGCCAGGCGGCGTCGATGTTGTTCCGCCCAGCACGCAGGGCTCGCAGCGCTACCTGCACGAGCCAGACAAAGATGTCTCGGTTGATCGATGGTCAAGGTGTACATACCGAATAAAGCTCGTTGATAGGCCAGACAACGAAGTTCCTCATCAGAGAGAGGGATCATGCGAACAGAACAAACAAAATCAGGAGGGTGGCTATTGCAAGACCGCCCGGACTCAGAGCAATCGAGAAAACAGCGAAAGTTTTCGAACGTTTTCCGAAAGTGAAAAGAAAAACATGCCGCACAAAACATCAGCACGATAGTCGGTCTCGAGTTCAACGACGTAGATGCGAAGCCGAGAGGTGTGGATCGTGCTCATGTCCAACCGTCCCGAGGCGTGATTGCGACACCAGCCTCAGGTGTAAGCCCCTTTTCGCGAATGATCACAACAATACACCCCTCCGACAATCCAGGTGCCAGGCACCAACCAGCAACCGACACAGGCCTACCCAGAAGAGTGAGGCATCAGCCCTTAAGAAACCGCGCCCACCGTACCTTCGGTTGCAGCACCTCGAGCCTGACCGTGTGCCACTTCTGCATCAAGCGACAGGCCAGGGCCGGGTTTGGCTTGAGGGCCTTCGCCTCCCCGCTCGCGCGGAGGAGCAGCGCCGAAGCCTTCCCCGAGTCCCCCCGGAGAAACGCCACCACTCCCTGTCGCGGAAGCAGCAGCAGCAGCAGCAGCAGCAGCAGCAGCAGCAGAGCCGGTAAGTGGTGTGTGGAACGCCAGGGGGGGGGGGGTATGGGTCTTGCACGTGAACGCTTGGTGTGGATGGTATCCGAGGTACGTCGAGAGACGCCCGATTTGGCAAGTGAGCGCTGCCGCAGGAAGCATTCCTCCAAAGCTATCCCCCGCAACGTTCGGATGTTCCCCGTACGTTGGAGTGGTGGAGTAAGAGCCATGTCGCATCACAGTTGGTGGAGAGCTCTGCAACAAATCGGTCACCGCGCGAGGAAAAAGTCGCGACACTTTTGGAGGGAAAAGTCCCGCAACTCCCTCATCGGCCTGCTCCCTTGGTGGGAGGAGGCGGGAGAGAGGTAGACAGCCCCCTGCTCATACTGTTCCGGATCAGATGCGTCGCGTGTGTATGGAGGTGTGAGGGGCAAAAGTTACCCTTGCGCAAGTCAACAAACGAAAGCCCCCCCCCCCGCATAGATATTCGCAGCTGTCATACGGATGATAAAGCCAAGGAGCCGAACACCCTTAGCAGGATGCAGCGCACCCTTCATGCGGCTCGCCGATTCCCTCACGGCCCTTCGCGCTTGGAAAAGTAAGAGCCTAGTCCGGTGAGAACCCCGCGTGCTCCGTCCCGGCTTTGTAGGGATGCGCGGTCAATGTTCCAACGACTACCGCATGCACCACAATGAGTACACCCCCCCGCCTTCCTTTGCTGCTCGCGGAGTGAAATTAAGTCATGTCGCAGAGGCTAAGTTTGTGACCAAGGGCTGGACTACACCCGAGAGGCATCAACGTGCACGGGAGATCCTGGGGCACTAATCCAAGCGCCAACCGTAGTCGGACAGCGTCGGCACCTGGGCGTGGCACGCCTGTCCACAGCACAGCGGCTACTTGTTGGCTACCCCCGCCACCCTAGCGACCCCCCTCGGGAAAACCGCAACGAAAGAGTGACTGACTACTGCCGAGGGGACGGGGGGAGCGAGGGGGCGGGTGGTGCTGGCAGGTGTTGTCGTCACAGAGTCCAGAAAAATAGACGCACGCACCGCGAGAGGGTCGCGGAGACGTGAAAGCGAGAGCGAAAGCGAAAAAACGCGAAAAAATATCATGGTATACCACTTATATGTTTTGCTCGCGAAGTAAAACGAGCTAGCAAAGCACAGAAACGCCTTCCTGTTGTGCGCCCAATCTTGAACGAATCATCACAAGCATACAATCGATCGATACACACCTGCAGCAGATGGAGCCTGACGTACAGGAGCTTCTCCGCGCAGTGCTCCCCCTTGAGCGCGGTCAGCCGCTGGAGGCCCTCCCCGTGGGCCTTCCGGAACCCTTTCTCCACGGCCGCCAGCATGCGAGACGCGAGGTCGATGTTCTTCATGTCCTTCATCAGGAAGAGCAGCCACACGACGTCTGGCGGCGTCGGGGGATACGCGAAGGATGGAGTGGGGGGGGGGGGGGNGGGGGGGGGGGGGGGGGGGGGGGGGGGGGGGGGGGGGGGTCAGCATCTCGCGGAGATGTCATAACCATAGCAGAGGTCGTAAACCCGTTACGCGCTGTATCCTCTTTCGACGAAACCGAAAACGTGTCCCTCCATCAACCCTTTTCTCGGCAAGGTTCTAGAGGGCACGCGTAGCAAGCATGAGACAGCGCTGCAGACACAGGTCGATCAACAACAGTGGCGAAGGATTCTGGCCCGTAGTTTCGTGGCCATGCATATCTTTGTACGCACAGAGCGGCAGCTCGAGATTATTTAGAGCGTACGAACAGGATGCCAAACCGCCTAAATCATGCGACCAGACCAACCCAGCCACAGGCAAGCACAGCACCCGATTGTAGGACAACAACCACCAAGACACACACAAAAAACAATACAAAAAATCATGAGGGCGTTACCGTGCGCGTGTCGAATCGGACAGAAGCCGCCTATTTTACCCCATGAGGACCCGAACTCACCCAGGCAGAGGTAGGCGTAGTTGTCGACGGCCTCCAGGTACTTGGGGTCGCACCTCCGGAACGCCTCGTCTGCCCTCATCAGCAGTCCGAGCCCTTCCCGCTGCGCCATCAGCTTCTCCGCCGCCGTCAACGTCGGCGCGGCCCTTCGAGGCCCCCGCATGGTGCCGCTGCTGCCGCCGCCGCCACTGTTGCCGCCAGAGCCCTTGCCCGCTTGGTCGTTGCCATCCGAATCAACCTCCATCACATCCCCGTCCCCTGCCGAATCCACGCCCCCGGACTCTTCTCCGAACGCCGGCGGAGCGTCGGTCGCCGGTGACCCGGGAGCCGCGGCGGTGCCCTCAGGGGCGGGGCTCCGAGTGAAAACTTCGTTGCCCGTCGACTCCTCCCTTGCGCCCGTGCGCTCCGGCAGCTGTTCCTTGGCTGCCGCTCGACCGACAAGCCCGGCTCTCGGCGGCGATGATTCGCCCTTGCCCTCTCTCTCCGCCATCCCCCCCTGCTGCTGCTGCTGCGCCTGCGCCTGCGTCACGCTTCCGCAATCGCTCTCTTTCCGCTCTTCCCACCCGCCTGGTCGTCCACTGCCACCGCCGCGATCGGCGGGAGGCTTGAGACTCAGCGCGCCGTCTTCGCTCGCGCCCGGTGCGGCTTTCACCGCTGCCTGAGGACCCGTCTGCGGCCTGCGGCGAGCCTTCTTGTTCTGGACACTGGCTGGAGCTCGCTCGGCTCCTGCCGGCGGTGCGTGGCCATCGCCCACAGCAGCAGCTGCTGCTGCCGCCCCCGCCCCGGGTGACCTCCTCGACGGGGCGGTGTTGCGCGCTCGACGGAGGCAGGCCAGGCCCTGGCGGTGAAGCATCATGCCTTCCATCAGGGCGGCAGAGTCGTCCGGAGGGATTGCCATGGCCTTCCCGTCTTGGTTAGTCAGCTCGATCTGCGTGGCGAGACACGAAGAAGAGGGAAGCGTTTGCAACTACACGTACGCAGCAGCAGCGGCAGTGGCAGGCACTTGACGGGGGGGGGTTGTGTCGTTCAACCTGGGTAGAACTCCTTAACCTGTTCGCCGGCCCTTGGTTCCACGAAAGCACACCCTACAGGGGGGTATGATATAGGGTTGCAACCAAACGTTTGCGTCATCGATCAATCGTCTCGTTGCCCGTTCACCCCCGTGAATACCCCAGAGTTCCACGCGGACGACATCTTGCTCCAGAAATTTGGGCGAGGAGCGTGTTTCCACATTTTCTCCGCGGAGGTGGTGGTGTATTTGTTTGGCCTTTTTCAATATGCATTTTTCACGTATTGGAGCTCCTGCCCTGTATGCAGAAATGCTATGAGGGCTGATCCACAGTGACCAACAACAAAAAAATAATAGAAACTTAGAGGAAATTCCGTGAGCTGCGAGCGCTGGTTGATGAAAGTGATGAAAAACAAAAAAAAAATCTCAAATTTACCTTGAGCTTTTTCACCTCCGACCCACCTACCTCAGGGCGATTGCCACCTCTTCCCCTTCCACCTCTGCCTCCCGATCGCCCGCCGTCGCCGCCGCCGCCGCTGCCGTCGTCCCGTACCCACGCACCCCAGGCGTTCCCCCTGCCGCCGCTGGCCATGTCGCGGGCGGCCCGAGCCGAAAGCAGGGAAGCCGCTTGCACGGCCTCCTCCGTCCTGCGGGTGAGCCCCGCCTCCGCCTCGACCTGTTCGGAGAGGTCTTGGCGCAGGACCATGATGGTCTTGCCCGGCGTGATCCTGAAGCAGTTCGTTTGGATGTGGGATGATGATCGGATTGACATTTTTTAACATTTGTTCATCTTGTGGGGTGTCATCCTGAAGCAGGTGTTTTGGATGGGATGGTGATTGGATGGGAATATGCATTATTGTGTGCTGTGGACGTGAAGGGAAAACGATTACTTCAAGCCATGATACAGCAGTAGCTGTGATGAACATGTGTTGCGATTAAATTTCAATATTTACGATGACGCTAGCACCCTTTTTTCGATATATTATCACTTGCTGTTTGCTGTGATTTGGGCCCTGATTGGAATTCGGTGTTGTTGTCCATCCGGCCGCCTCCCGTGTTGTTGTATCGAGCAACGCCAGTGATGAGAGACTGCAGCTTTCGACGCTGAAGGAGACCAAACTTCGTTCCTTTTCCCCTCCAAAATTTGAAAAAGCGCCCTCACAGATGAATCACGGCAATTTCTGTTCACCAAACATTTCCCAAGAAAGATATGTAGTGCACTCACTCGCCAAGACTGCTGCCTAACGACTCACCCGAACTCAGCCAGCTTGCCTGCATCGTCTTTCAAGTGTTTGCCGCCTGATCCCGAGAGGCCGAAACATGCAGCAGAGGGCGAAAGCAGGTTGTCACGACAAGGCCGAGAACCATATTCAGGAGCGCCTTACAGAACATCCTTGTCACAAAAGCTAGATTTCCCCCAATCTGCGCTGGTGCTACTGCTGCTGCTGTTATGGAGGAGAACGGACCAAGAACCACGGAAAGGCCGGCCATCTGTGACGTTCAAGCACGCGGAAACGCATATGTTTTGTCTTCGAGCATGGGACCGTCAACGCGTAGGAAGTCATCCTCGAAAAACGTGGATTGGATGATTCAGGAGTTGAGCCTCTATCCTGCATGTATCCTGCACCGCGCCTTCCACCAAACGAAGACGCAAGAAACAGATCCACTCCGGCGGTCGGATATCATTCACAAGGCTGTTCGTACACGGAGGATGGAGGATGATTGACAACCGGGAGAGAGAGCCAGTTTTTGGCCGCCCGCTGTTTTCACAACCCCGCAAAACACGAACAGCAGCGATCCTGCTGGGCGGTGTTTCCTGTTGCGGGCTCGTCACCCGCACGCGCTTGGCGGAAACTTGATTTGTGAAAAGCGCAGGGCACGGGGCAGAGCAGCCCAACAGCAGCAGCAGTGTGAGTCGGCAGTAGACAGAGCAGTGCGGGGGGTCATTATGTTCAAATCTCCTTATTCCTCCGCATCGTGTCCTTGCCTGCGAGGAGCTTGAGGCCAGACGCTGCCAGGCCGGACGAGGCAGCGATCGATTTTTTAAGGTCGAGTACCGTCGCATTGTCCAGGTCCAGCGTGATCGAGCCCTTGTGCTGCCCAACGATGCGGAGCGCCATATCAGCAGGTCCGGTGCTCTTGTGCCAAGCGAGAGAAAAGCAGGGCGCGGTTGTCAACGCCGGCAGCGTTCTCGAGAGATCTGCGTACTACAAACCCCAAGAGTCCACACCCGGCAGGCACCGTAAATTCAACGGTGTGGGCGTAACTGGCAAGATTGTCACGCACCCACGACGAGATCAGCGCAGGCACACACAGGAATCGTAGCGGTGCTGTGTTCGTGGCTCGTGGCGTCGGCTCAATCAGGAGCTCTTCAAGTAGTCTAGTATGGCAATGCATGATGTGGGCAACAGATTTTCAATGGGGGGCTCACAGTTTTGATACGACAACTAATGGCTATATATGTCAATGACCTTGGCTGTCAACGCGCCCCCGCCGCGATCGCCCGATCGATCACATCACTGCAAGTCGATCACGGATGTGCTAGAGGTGTCCGTAGCCCGCACGTGTCCTTCCTGGTGGCTGGGTGTGATCGGGAATCGGTTGGAGTGATCCCGGACAGCACTGCCAAGATGGGCAAGAAAGGTGTATTTTTGCGTGGTGCTTGTTTTGCTCCGCGTCCTCTCTTGTACAACGGCTTTCTTTCTTTCTTTCCTAAAGAGAGAATGCTGCCCGAGACACCCTCCTGTTTCTTTCTGATGTGTCAAGGGCACACTTGCATCGCCGCCAACAACGCTTGGCTTGACCACACCCCGACGCACCCCCTCTCTTTTGCGGTCCCTCTCATAACAGGCAGCAAGGGCAGGAAGTCTCCAAGCAGCAGGGAGGAATTCGGAGATGATGTCATCGATGACGCCATGTCCACCACCAGCATAGACACTTACGGGAGTGCGCTCGACTACCCCGATGCTTTCACCGGCGGCGGCGGCGGGGCGTGGGAGGCAGCTGGGGGAGAAGAGGGCGTCAACAGCAAGGCGGTGGATGACTTCAAGGACGGTGTTGAGCAGCTGACGGAAAAGAGGTGGGACTACAGCAGTGCTGCTGTACATCTGCGTTGATCCGCGTATGATGCACTGCAACAGGGGGTCTGGGAAACTCCAGGCAGCAGGAAAAGAGGATGGCTCCGCGGTACCGATGGGAAGGGGGAGAGAGAGAGAGAGAAGCCACCGGCTAGGCTAGCTGCTGATCCTTCTGTCCCCCTGAGTAACTGCTGCGCATGGGGTAGGGCTGCTTCTAGGGAGAACCCGTTGTCCACGACTCTGTCGCGCTGCCCAACATAGAGCCACCTATTGATGACGTGCCATGACGTACCTTCACCTTTCATTTATTACTCTTCACGACGAGAAACTCATACAGTTTGCTGGTGCCAGACGCTCCTTTTGCAACACAACACACGCGGTTTATGGACTTACGAATCGATCATGAATTTTATCCTCAACTCCAATCTCTCTGGGTCCACCAGATCAGGAGTTTTTGATTCTGCATGTAGAAACAATTGTTGTTGTTGTTGTTTCTCACATTAGCTCTATAGTCCACAAAAAATGGGGAGCCCGTGGTCTCAAAACCCGGCACATACGACGCCGCGAGAAAACAAAAAACAAAAATAGGATACAAACCACTCGGAAAAAGAAAACAAAATGATCGAAAGAAAGAAAAGAACAGGTATCGCACCTACTGTTCGAGAAAAGAGCCCTCGGACACCGATCAAAATAAAACAAAACAAAAAAAACAAAAAAAAAAAATAAAGGAGGACGCTTCCCACACCCGCCGAAAGAAAAAATGAAAGGGTAACGTAACGTACCAGCACCAGGCACTGCGCACCAGGGCATGGGAGTAACGGAGCAAACAGGGCAAAGAGGCGGCAGATGGGCAGACAGCCAGCCGTACAAAAAAACAAAGGCAACAGCAAAGCGATATCAAGGTACCCAACACAGCAGAGCAGGCAGGGAGGTCATGAAAATGTGGAGGTTCGATAGCACAATACCGGCTAACATGTTGCACGGCCACTTGTTGGTTGTGCCTTCAGGTGAAGATTCAACAAAGGAAAATCAAACCGCATTGTGTAGACGCTTGGCACCTACAGAAAAATCAAGTATTTTCTTCTGCTCTTGAATCTTGAATTTGTTCTATATCGTGGATCATGGACACCCCGTAGTTCTGCTCACTTCATCATGCCACCCGAGCGCGACCAGCTGTCATGAACGACTTCCCGGGGCCCTCGGGTTTTGAGGCCAAGCACCGAACGCGCCACCAATTATGCAATGACTTGGTAGGAGAAGCTTTGAAGAAATTGACCGCACATGGTCAATATGGTTCCGTGCTTTCTACAAGTATTTCGTTTCTCGCCCTCGGCGTGGTTCTTTCACACGATGAAAACAATCCTCCAGCCCTCGCGGCTGGCACCAACACGTGTTCGTGCGTGTCTTGTTAACGCACACTCGAGCCTCTCCTGTTTTGTTACTGGCTGACTTGACCGACACCTTTGTGGCCTGCTTGCCCCTCTTGCCGACCGAATGATCGACCGTCTCCCCAGGGCGTCCACGCGCGAGGCCGGCTTGAGGGCGGTCATCAAGTTCATGCTCCACTCGCCGGACCTCGAGCCCGTGCTGGCCATGCGGGAGACGGTGCTCTCGGCTCTGATCGGCGTCGCTCGCGGGAAGGGCGCGGAGTCGCAGGTGAGGGGTGTTTTTGGAGGCTTTTTTGAGAGGGGTTACGGCCGCAGCAGCGCCGATCTGTTGGGCGTTTTTGTTGTGCTCGCTCGAAAGTACAGAACGTGAAGGTATGTGCCGCCTTACACCTACATATTATCATCGAGTCTCACGTAGATTGATGTACGTGGAGAGCTCATGCGTGCTTTTCTCCCGGCTGCATTTGTCCCAGATGGGCTATAGCTCAGCGCAGGTCGTTTGTGTTGCAGTCCAAACGGGAAAGGGAGTCCCAGTGCAGGGGACGGGGGAAGGTTCGATGTATGAGAGGTATGTTTCCGGGGAAAGGTGCTGGAAGGGTCTCCTTTTCTCGTGTTACGTATCATAGCCCAACAGACGTGCACGTGCGGAAGGGCTCTAACACTCACAAAAAGGAAAACACGCGCGATGTGTATACCAGGGGGCTCACGCGCTGCGAGCGCTTTCGGTGCTGTGCGTGTGCATCGGGCCGGACGAGGAGGAGGCGTTTCGGGCCCTGCGGCGGCCGCTGCGGAGCCTCATTACCCGCAGCCGCCATGAAGGGGTTAGGGTCGCGGCGGTGCGCACCCTGGCGCTGGCATGCTTCATCTGCTCGAGCGACGACGACAATACCAGCGAGACCCTGGACCTCTTGGCCGACGTATTCAGCGGGACAAGCGATGGTAAAAGGGGTAGCTATAAGGGGTAGCACAAGCACGAGGGCGTTGCGGGACGGGGGTTTTGTTTGCACCCAACCGCGCTAGCCGGCTGACCAATGAAATTACGTCAGTCTTGTAGCGGGATGGAAAACTTAAGGACGCTTTCTAGTCGACGCGGTTCTTCAGGGAGGGGGGGGGCGCAGGAGTTGGGCGACAGTGTCCTGCTTCTGAAATACGGGGAGGAGACTCAGCACCACCAGGCAGGCAGCATTGCTGCCCCATGGTTTGCGTGTGTGTTTATCTCGTTCAATTGGACAGAGCTAAGCGACTGGCCCAGAAACGGTGTGTTGTAACTCTTGTAGCGGGATGGAAACTGCTGTAGCCCAATCAAAAGCTTCACTGCCGTCTGCTAGTAAATGGAGGGGTGCCAGGGTCCCCACCATAGTACCGCAACGATCATGCTTTTATGATGACCCCACCCCCTATGCTCCGCCCTGTCGAGGACGCGTGATCAATGGCCAAACAGCACAAGCATGCCAAACATGAGTACCCGCCTCTCACGGCCCGTGTGGCCGGCCGTCCGAAACCAACAGGCTTAGAGGTGCCGGACAAGGTGTGCGCGGCGGCGCTGTCGGGGTGGGGCCTCCTGGCCACCACGGTGTCGCGGTCTTGGGTGGCGACGCGCATGACGAAGCAGCACCTCCGAGTGTTCAGGGAGCTGCTCTCGAGCCCGGACATGGACGTTCGCATGGAGGCCGGAGAGAACCTCGCTCTCCTACACGAGAGCCGAATCATCCTGGGGCTGGTTGGCGGCGGGGAAGGGGGGTCCGCGGATTGGTCCGGCGGAGGGGGGGGCACCGCGGAGGCGGCGCAGGGCGGGGGCGAGGAGGAGGAGGAGGAGGAGAAGGATGAAGGGGATCAGGATGATGATGATGGGGCCGCGGAGATGGAGGCGATGGATTTGACTGTGCTGTGGGAGGAGGTGGTGGAGGAGATCAAGGGGTTCATCACCGACAGCAGCAAGAAGGTGCGGCTTGCTGGAAGGCGCGGTGGGCAGGGTAGGGGATGTTGTGGTTGGCGGAGAACGTGCTCTCTCTCTCCCTCTCTCTCTCTCTCTCTCTCTCTCTCTCTCTCTCAATTCTCTTCGGGGTCTCGTTTCAAGGCCGTCGTGTGGTCGTGCTTTTTGGTCGTGTGGGGGGCACGCCGTGCGATGCATGGTACACGGGGTAAAGGTCGTGAGGGCTGGTGGATCTTGTCGCATTGACGGCCGCAAAGCGAGCGGCGTATCGTGCTGCGGCTGAATACGTGTAGCGGTCGATCCTCAAGCCTGTTATGAATCCCCTGTGAGGGTGTTGGTCAGGTGCCTCGACTGCTGTTCGACGACCAGACTTTTCTCACCCGCACGATCGCCACGGCCGAGACGAGTATGCCCCGTGTCGCAACCTTCTCCTACACCCGTATGTCCTTGCGGTTCTAGGGGAAATCAAAGTCCCATTCTTCAAACACGCCTCGGCGCTCACGCACACGCAATCCAATGCAAAACAAACCGCACCTCGCTGATTCCGCGGCCCAGTTAGTTGTACCGCCTTCGCATCTGGTTTGGACCTTGCTCTCAACCTTTGGTGTACAACTGTACGCCCCTCGGTCTCCTTCCGTTTGCCGAACCGGACCGGACCCCTGCTGATGCTGCGCTCACACGGTCGAACGCGAGTGCAGCTGAGCCGAGAGACCAAGAAGCAGCAGCGCCGGACGTTCCGGCAGCTGTTCGCGACGATCGGGGAGAACGAGCCTCCGGAAGAGGTGGTGAGCCTGCAGAACGGCAGCCTCACGGTGGCCGACTGGGCCCATATCAAGCAGCTCAACGCCCTCCGCAGCTGCCTGCAGAGCGGCTTCCAGGTGCGCCGAGTCGAGGCAATAAACACATAAAAACACTAGTTGTATATTTGTGGAAAAGGCAGGGTGGGGGGCTTGACAGGCCGAAATTGGGCGTGGGTACTGTTGTTGTTCGCTCGGAGGAGCGCAGCGGATGGAGATGGAAGGAAGTGAATACGATTGTATCGGCACCTTGGCGGTGTTTTCTTTGGTAGAGCAACTTGTTTTGCCGCTCGGTGGAACGAGGAATCTTGTGTTTTTTCTTCAAGCTCGGAGCATGTTGAAGTGTCGTGGAGGGAAGACTTTGCCTCTAACTTTCCCAGAAGGTGTTTTCTTGCCGTGGCTGGGCTGTACCGTACAACGCACGGACACGGATGCAGTGCAGCCGCGGTGCCAGGAGTGGCGCGCTTCACCGTAAACATTCTGGTCGTCCGGCTTCCGCCACCCCCCCCGCCGTCCCCCTCTTCTAAGCCGAAACCCGGAGGCGTATTTGTTGTATTTGCTTGTTGCCCAGCCCCAAGCTCAAAACTGCCCCGCAATGAAACTATACCCCGGCCGTGCCCGACTTCGCACCCCTTCTCTCGACAACGCGCTTCCCCTTCCCCTGGCGGCGACGACGGCACAGACGCAGATGCAGAGCAATGAGCTCCTGAGGGAAATCCTGGGGGTTTCCAAGTGGGGGGGTACGGGGGGCGAGAAGCCCTTCTACTCCAAGAACAGCGAGGTCCGCAAGCAGCAGACGACGAGCCGCACGCGCTCCCGGCATAGCAAGCAGGAGGCACAGGACCACATTTTTTCGGGGGAGGGTGCCGAAGAGAGGTGACGATGATTGACGAAGCCCCCCATCCTCGCCCGGGCCCGGAACGGCAAGAAGAAGAAAGATTGTCACACCGGCCGGTGTAGAACGTTATGCGGTAGTCGATCGACACGTATCGTTCTTTTCCCGGCGGCGATGGTTCATGCAGCGCTCTTTACACGGGGAGGCTTGTAGATCGCCCGGCGCTTTCGCGTTAGCCGGCATGCAGCGCTATTGTGTGTCTTGCACGGGGTTGGTCGCAGTTATCCGGTGCGTTGTCCACCGCCGGGACGGTACTGCCGCCCTTGTTGCGCTTTGTTTTTTTTAAGGTAGGGGGGGGAGGGGGGGGGTACTCATAGTCGTGCATGCCGTAGTCGTAAGACCATTGACCTCGCATCCCTACAAAGCCGGGACGGAGCACGCCGGGTTCTCACCGGACCAGGCTCTCACATCACGCGCGAAGCGCCGTGAGATGTTCGGCTAGTCGCATCAAGGGTGCGCTGCATCCTGCTAGGGGTGTTCGACATCTTGTGCTTACTTCCTTGCATACGGATGACAGCTGCGTATCGCTTTAAGGGGGGGGGAATGGCTTTGTGCGAAAAGCAGTTGGTGTGTATATCAACGTGATGCCCGCTCACGCCTTTGGATTGCTTGTGGTCGGTGGCGGCGATGTCGACTGGTGAGAAAGTTCGATCCCTAGCTGAGGTTAGTGCTGAAAGGGTTGTGGCCGGTATGTGGTGGAGGCCGCCGCTGTAACCCGCGCACTGTGACGACGTCTCTGTGAGCTTGTGGGGGGGTAGCGATGTTTGATTGGTCCGCCGATTTTTCTTCGTGTGTGTTTCGTGGCTCTCCTCAGGCCACTTGTTACGCTGTCGCTTTTTGGGCTGTCCCTTTTCTCAAAAAGGGACAAAGTTGCCCAAAAAGGGACAGGATGGGGT
This sequence comes from Ectocarpus sp. CCAP 1310/34, assembly GCA_902602495.3. Classification (NCBI taxonomy): domain Eukaryota; class Phaeophyceae; order Ectocarpales; family Ectocarpaceae; genus Ectocarpus; species Ectocarpus sp. CCAP 1310/34. The sequence continues at coordinate 59,350 of CACKRE030003925.1, forward strand.
GATCTTTTTTCGCTGTCCCTTTTCGGGAGGTTCAAAAACGCAAAAAAAGACCACGTAACAAGTGGTTTTTGGTCAGTTGTCCCTTTTTGAGAAAAGGGACAGCCCAAAAAGAGACAGCGTAACAAGTGGCCTCAGGAAGACGTTTTCGCGTCTGTTGCGTATCTGGGCGTTTCGCCAATTTCCCATGAAAAAATCAACCGTCCGTAGGTAGTAAACCGTTAGTGCGAGTTCTCCCTGGGCTACTTATTTACAGCCTGAACGTGCAATATGTAGGGGTGGGGGGGGGGGGGGGGGG
>CACKRE030003925.1:80412-92169 GCA_902602495.3 Ectocarpus sp. CCAP 1310/34
CTTGTTTTACAACGTCGTTGCCAAGCGACGAAAACCCAACCCCGATGGCAAACACCGGGAGGGGCGTTGTGTTCACAACGGGTCCAACATTTGGCATTTGACGGAGGGGGCGGAGAAATATCCCGCTTGCCATGTCTCACGCGTATGGTGCTAAGATATGCTTGTTGCTCTCGCTGGTGCATGAGGGCACGTGGCGCGGGATGAGAGCTAGTCTAGGTGTTTTCTTACTGGGTTGTGTGTGCCAGGGCCTTTGGAATCTGCCGCTGCTGCCTCTTGGCTTCGTCCGCGCCGTTTTTTGTCCGTGCGAATTGTGGCTTTTGGGGGGGAGGGGAGTTTCGATGGTGTTAGGAAAGTAGAGAGGTCTTTGCTGCAGTCTCTGCATTGTTTTTGGAGGACACGGCTGTCGCAGCTGACTCTGTTTCAGGCAGTGGCGTTTTTTCTTGACTTGAGTTAGTTGCAGAATTTGGGGCGGCCAGGGTGGGGGGGGGTTCTTTGTTTCGTGTCAGGAGAGACGGTCATTTCTACCAGTGCGTTTGGACAACAACACTGCTGCCGCTACGTGTAGTTGTTGTTTCTTCCGGCTGAGTTGTTTTTCCTCACAACAAATAAAGGTTGTTTACTGCGGGGATTGTGGGCCGTCTCCATGATCGACGTCGCTGACGGTCATGGACGAGGGCATATGCTGTTGTGGGGGGACCTTCAATACACAGAACGACGTTCGGAAGGGTAGACTGTGTATGTATTGTTTCAATCTGAAGATTGTTGCAATTTGAAGTACCTTTTATGGTTCTCGCCTAGACTAGACTAGACTACATGTTTTCGTGCAACTTGAGATGCTGACGACCCTGGGTAGAGATGATAAGCCACGGGCGGAGATACGTTTAAGGTAGAACTACTGGCAATGTGTATAATGCATGGGCACGGGATGTCGTAGTTTCAGAGGTTTGCTCGGGAATGTACCGACGGTAAAATTGTAGTGATTCGAATACAAGGGGCGAAAAAACAAATGAGGGCCGACGGACGGGGTCTGCGTCGTATGCCATCAGAACGGGGCTTGGCAACGCCCGCTTGTCACCGCGCCGTGCTCATGCAGGGTACATCTTACGTGCGCGATGACCTTCGTGGAGAACCACCTGCTCTCTACCGCGCCGTCGGACAGCTCTAGGATGGTGGCGTGCCCGAATCCAGCCATGCACGATTCGAGGCGCGACGTCTTTTGGCCCCGCCTCCTAGAGATAGTAGCCATCACGATCCCGGCATGGAGTCTCGCTGATGGGGAGCGGGAAACCTTGCAGGATAGGGTTGTAGCAGCTCGTGAGAGATTGCGCGAGCTTGATCGAGCAGGTGAAACGCGACGTTCCGTCCCCGACACACGGCCCCAACTCACCGGCACGAACGGAGGCGGTAGCACCGGATCGTGTTCGTACTGTGGAGACCACTTTGGGCCACCACCACAGGCCGAGGGACTCGAGCCTATCCAGATCCCGTGTGGACACCACGGGTCGGTGCACGCCAACTGCCTGTGGGACAGAGCCGACCAGATAGCACACGGACGCGTGGATCCACGACCATGTGCCAACTGCTCGCAGGAAGGATCGAACGGACGACGACCTCCTCATCCCGCGGAACTTGTCCAGAACCACGAACTGCCGCACGCCGGGGGACGGTGGGACTTCCTGAGGGAGGCAGTGTCTTTCGCATCCGAGATAGAGGGANTCCCGCGGAACTTGTCCAGAACTACGAACTGCCGCACGCCGGGGGACGGTGGGGCTTCCTGAGGGAGGAAGTGGCTTTCGCATCCGAGATAGAGGGACATTTCGAGACATGGTCTATGTCCGAATCCGGCGCGGACCCGGCGGGGCATTTCGACTCCTTCGAGAGTGTGGTGCGGGCCCACGGGAGAAGTGAGACGGCTTCCTGGCTCCTGGTCACTCTGTTCTGCGACGTATTCGGGATGGACAGAAGCGTTTACATATACTTCCCTCGGGGCCGCAACGAGGACAACGGGTGGGACCGGTTGGTCCAGAGATACCGCTCTACATTTTACGCCCATGGAATACGGCCGTATCAGGTGCTATTGCGGCTCCCCCGGGGCAGAATCTACATTGCGCCACACGTACAGGAATACCTGGTGCACCTGGACCAGGAGTGCGAATCGCATCTTACATTCTACACCGTAGCAGTACAGAATGCCCAACGCAACCCCGGCCAACCTCTGCCGCCATTCCCGCGGGTAGGGGAGGTGCCTCGGCGCCACGACGACTGGGATGAACACCATGCCCCACCCCATCAAGGAGGCGAAACCAGCAGAAACACAGTGACCCCGACTGTCGTGACCCCACGAAGGGTGACGGGAGTTGGCATCGACCCGGGCTTTGACATGGGAAGCGGCCCAGAGGAGGAAGAAGGACTGTTGTCCCAGAGGAACCCATCCACAACATCACACGCCACCAGTCGGACGAGCCCTCAAGTAAGACCCGGGGAAAGAAGCCAATCACTAGGAACGCCAAGGCGGCGCAGACCATCTGCTCGCGAGGGTAGCGGATTATCGGATGACGCTACTACATCGGGTGAACGTCAACGAACTTCCTCGGAACCACCTCAAGGCGGAAACAGGCGACGCCGGCAGGGAAGTGAACCGGATCCAGACGGTGAGTCGCGAGAAAGGGGAACGCCATCAAATCCGGCACGAACACACCGGGGATGGGGCTCGGGAGGAACGGGTACTCCGGGTGCCGATGACCGAGCGACCAGGAACGGGGACGCTGGAGGAAGCATGGAACCTGGCGCCACGGGGAACAGAAGCGAGCACCCTCGTTCCAGTACCAGATGCGGAGTGTGCTCGGGTGAGGTCATCGAGGGACACCGTGTGGTGCAACCCACTTGCGGGCATCCCATCCACGCAAGATGCGTACTAACTAGCTTGGAGGGACGCGGAGAACGCGCGCTGCTTGAGTGTAGGGTGCACGGGTGCGGGGACCAACACTCTCGGAGGGACAGCCTGGAGGCGGCGGTTCAAGCTGACCCGGGGCTGCAGCTACGAGCTGAAAGACTGATAAGGGGGTTAAACGACGAACCCCACGGAGCACGTTCGCTGTACATCTGGAACCAAGACAGTCCGGGAATAGGGCCTGCTTTGGACGATGTCAGCATGGATGATCTCTCACTCAGGTTCCAGACGGTGAAGAAAGTTCAACCTAGGTTTGCTTCCGACCATGCCCGTCTCCAAACTCACGTGCTCCACCTTGTTAACAAGCAGCTAGCAGAAGGCGGCGGAGCTTCCTCGGCGACCGGGACCCCACTTTCCACTATCCGGGTCATCAAACTTTGGTACCTCCTACCAGGTATTCTGCACTCCTTTGATGGTCGGATAGCTAAAAAAAAGCGCTGTCGCTCAAAAGAGGGGATATATCGTCCGTTTTTCCTTGGCTGATTGAGTATACCAAGGCGGCGAGTGCAAGGAGCAGGGGACCGGCACGGGAAGACACACCCGACGACAAGTTCAAAAGGGCGGCGAGGGCGTGCCGGCACTCTGGAGGCGTGAAGGACGCAGCAAGAGCGCTCCTAGCCGATCAACCGTCACCGGGGAACGACGAGACATGGGCACGTCTGAAAGCCAAATTTCCGCATGAGGATCCCGTACAAGTGGAGCAGGCCATCGCCGAAGCCATAGCTGCAAGCCGCACCGAGGAGGAGGAAGGAAGCGCCCCGAGATGGAGGCCAGAAACCGAGTTCGATCCACAAGTACTCCTTCAAGTCATCAACAGCAGAAGCTCTAACTCTGGAGCAGGAAATGACGGGCAACGTTTCTCCCACCTTAAGTCCATCGTCAACACTAAAATTGGCCGGGAAGAGTTCAGCAACGCGATGTCGTCCCTTTGGAGGAGGCTCGTCAACGATCCCAACGCGTTCCCACCGGAGTTCTGGACTCTTTGGAAACAATCCAGTCTAATCGCCCTCGGTGAAAAGTGCCGTCCAGTGTGCATTGGAATGACTTGGAGAAGGCTGATTGCAGCGGGAACGGTCAGGGAGTGGAAACCGAAACTGGAAGAAATATTTCGGGAAGCGGACCAATTCGGAGTGGCGTTAGCTGGAGGATGTTCACAAGTTGCGATGGACGCACAACTGGTTCATCAGACAGGTCATTGGGTAGTCCAGACGGATTGCTCAAATGCCTTCAACACGGGCAAGCGCACCGCCATAATGGCCCAGGCCGCAAAGAGCGTCCCAGATCTCGTGGGGTACATCGCCAGGTGTTACGACGAAATCCCGGCAAAGGCGATATACACGATGGACTCCGGAGAGCGTCGGACGATCGAGTGCAAGAGCGGTGTGCAGCAAGGAGATGGAATGGGACCGCCCCTGTTCTGCTTCATCCTAGTCCCGATCGTCTTGAAGCTTAGAGCCAAGTACGACCACCTCGGGGTAGGCTTGAAAGCTTATATGGACAACATCAGCCTGCACTTCAAAAATATCACAGCGGAAAATATTGAGGTGATACCGGACCTCGTCGACGAACTAAAAGCAGTGGGCATCATCTTCAACAGGGGGAAGAACTCAGCGCTTCCCCCACCAGGGCACGACGTGACGCCAGCAGAAAGGAGGCTACTTGGCGATGCAGGCCTACCGATTGCGGAGGAGGGCATCACAGTTGTGGGAGTCCCCATTGGGACGGATGCCTACGTCGAGGATATCGCAATGAAAGTGATAACTGAAGGGGGTGCAGACAAGCTTGCTCGCATGCTGGTGCGCATGCCAGACAAACAGGTGGCTCACCTCGTCACATCACAATCGCTGACACAGCGATCTGGATATATCGAGAGAGGCATCAATCATAAGCTGGTGAGAGGGGCTTGTGAACGCCTGGACAATATGGTGATGTGGGTCCTAGAGGCAACGATGGGGCTCAGAGATACCGAAGTCGAAGAAGAGTTCTTCCAAGACGACTGCCAGCCTGACCGCTTCAAGTTAAAGCCCTATCAACAAGCCCAGGCGCGCCTGTCGACAGGAGCCGGAGGACTAGGATTACCAGCAGCCGTTATGCGAAGGTTCTCAGCTTCTCTGGGCAACCTAGTCGGCACCCTTCCTGCGGTTATAGCCGCGTTACGGGGTCCATTGGGAGAGTCGGTGAGAGTTCGGATACCGGGAACCGTGTTGGTGGAGCGGATGGGGGACGCTATCAAAGAACTCAACCAGGAGCATGGAATATCGGTGGAGATTCTGAAGGGGATCCTTCCCCCGTCATGGGTTGAGTGGGCCTTAGAACCGACAGGAGAAACCGGAAGGCGTCAGCCCACCGTTGCAGAACTGGCAGCACACGATGGGGAATCTACTACGCCGAGGAAAGCCCAGCACAAACTGGGCAAGGCGATTAACAAGATACAACTTGAAAAGTTCATGGAGTCTCTGGAGCACCTCCCCCAGGAGGCGGTACCACCCACGCGGGACAACCCCTACGGAGGTCAAGAGGCCAGGAACATGGCATACGCACGAACGAGAAGCTCGCAAGGGCAAGGGGGGCACGCGTTCCTGAGAGCGGCTCCCACCGACCGAGCTCGAGAGATTCCATCGAACGAATTCGTCTACGCGACGAGACGCGCCTTGGGAGTTGAAGAATTCTTGGCGGAAAGATGTCCCAGGTGCCACAGAGGCAGGGAAGGCGAGATCATCACAACGGTGCACGCAAGGACCTGTCGAAGGGATGGAGCACAGGTCAACATGCACGAGCCGTTAAAATACGCACTATCGAGAGCACTCAACGGCCTTTGCGTCAAACACGACGTTGAAAGCGGGGCACCGTTCACGGGGGAAAGAAACCTGAGCATGGACATCGTCATCAGGCCAGGAGCCCTCACGAACGCATCTTCTCCGGGGTACCGCAACAAAGGAATACTCCTCGATGTCACACACGCAGACCCGCAAGCACAGGTACACTTGCGGAACGGCAGCGCGACCAGCGATGGAATCGCAGCCCAAGCATCCGAGGCGCGAAAGCGTCAGCACTACGCTCGTCCGGGACACGTGTCCTTTGACGAACGCAGCTTTAAACTTACCACCTTAGCCGTGGAAAGCTTTGGCCGCCTTGGAGAGGAGGGTGACGAGTTCATCGATGAACTTGCGACACATGCCGTGGGAGGAAGGGACGGAGGAACGATGGCTCTGAAAGGAGTCTTCAAGGAACGACTTCTTCAGGTCGTTTCGGTGGCTACACAGGTGGCCATATCTCGGCGAGTGCAGAGGTACAAGCTCGCATTGCGCGGGCGTCAAGACGCCGAAAACAGGCGAACAAGATCGACCTCGGACCAGTCAACGCCAATGATATGGGGATGGAGTGTAGACGCATCGTAGAACGCGTTTTCGTTTGAATTGGCGTCTTGTTTGAGAGTAGATGTGACAGATTTGCTTAGAATAGGTAAGATGTTATCATGAATGGAGAAGAAAGGGCTTTTCCATCACGGAGATGTAGCATGGATCAAAGCATTTGTTGGATTTCAGCTTTTACAAGAGGATATCAACGCAGTAGTATTTTAGCAAGCTTACGAACGCATATAGGATACCATGGGGATTGTCATTGGTTTTATTTCAAGTTGAAGAGGAGATATTTTTACGATGTGACAGAAGAAATAAGTCTTACATATGTTGTTGTACTTCGTATTGGTTTAACATTCATGTAGAGTATGACACATTAAAATGAAAGTTTTCTGAGGTACATCTGCAATTGTCGGAAGGCAAAANAGTTGAAGAGGAGATATTTTTACGATGTGACAGAAGAAATAAGTCTTACATATGTTGTTGTACTTCGTATTGGTTTAACATTCGTGTAGAGTATGAGACATTAAGTGAAAGTTTTCTGAGGTACATCTGCAATTGCCGGAAGGCAAAAAAAGAAAAAACATGAAACACAAAAAAAAGGTGGTGCAGTGCAGGGGAATTGAACCCGCCACAATGTTGAGCACTGCAGTTTGTTGTATTAATAGTAGACCGGGCGCATCGTGCACAATCTCTAAGAGAGGGTACGCATTGCAATACCATCGGCAACCTGCCCCCTCACCGGCTTGTGCGCATCGCGTCAACCTGCAAGAAAGGGTACACCTTGCACCATTACCGGCAACCTACCCCCCAACCGGCTTGTGCGACGCGCGCCAACCTGCAAAAAAGGGTACACACTTTGTCATACAATAGGCAACCTCCCCCTACCCGACTTGAGCATGGGGCGCCAACCTCCAAGAAAGGGTACACCTTGTGCTGTCATCGGCAGCCTGCCTGCTTTCCAGCTTTTNACGCATTGCAATACCATCGGCAACCTGCCCCCTCACCGGCTTGTGCGCATCGCGTCAACCTGCAAGAAAGGGTACACCTTGCACCATTACCGGCAACCTACCCCCCAACCGGCTTGTGCGACGCGCGCCAACCTGCAAAAAAGGGTACACACTTTGTCATACAATAGGCAACCTCCCCCTACCCGACTTGAGCATGGGGCGCCAACCTCCAAGAAAGGGTACACCTTGTGCTGTCATCGGCAGCCTGCCTGCTTTCCAGCTTTTAAGCAGTGCACCAACCACAAGAAATGGTACACCTTGCACCGCCATCGACATCTTGACCCCTATCCGGCTTGTTAGCAGCGCACCAACCACCAAGAAAGGCTACACCTTGCACCGCCATCGGCAGTCCGCCCCCTGTCCAGCTTGTTGTTAGCAGTGCACCAACCACCAAGGCTACACCTTGCACTACCATCGGCAACCTGCCCCCTATCCAACTTGAAAACAACGTGCAACCTCCATGAAAGGTATACCTTGCACAACCTGGCCATCGTTGCATTGCGAGGATTACCCAAGGGGGGGAGGCTGCAACTCGTGCCAAAATAAATCTCGATTCAGGTTGCCAAAAGTGCCCCTACAACCCGGTGCGTTGGCCACCCTTGTATATATATATATATATAATTGTATTGTGGGCCCTGGATATAAAGTTTCGGTCGAATGTTGTCCGGTGTAAAACAGTGCCGGTGTTTTCGGCTCGCACACAGCAGTATATAGAAATAAAGTCGTTCTGTACTCTGTATATAGGTGGCCCATCCCTTTTTGACCGGGGGGTCGGTTGTCTGTATCCCGGTTACATTGGTCTTTTTTCCTGTTATTGGTTTCCTTTTTCTTTTCGTCTGTCAGGGTAAAAAAACAAATCGCGCCGTGGAGGAATATTTTCTATGGCCATCTTTATTTCTAAAGAGAGAGGAGGTGTATAGACTATACCCCCCCTTTGGTGGGTGGGGCAGTTGGCTTGCTTGTGACCAAGAAGAAGGCGTCCATGTGCCGCGTCAGTTGGAGCAGTACGGACATTAATTACAAGGTACTGAGCGGAGATCGGAACGGTTTTTTTATTGATGTGAAGACAACAACAACAACAAACTGCTGTACAGCAGCGCTCACTCACTCCTCCCGCGAAAATTCCCTGCTGCTGTTGAAATACCAAATGGAATTCAAGCAGTTTGCAATGGTGGTGCGTATGAAATATGGGTGCTGCTGCAGCTCTGTATGGCATGTTTGTACTTGTCATATTTTTTCATTTTGTTAGCATCCTAAAGACACAACGAAGAATCCATCTCTTCTCTCTATCTAAGAAAGGAATCTAAGATATAGATTAGCAATAAGTTCATAGGGAGGGTCAGAGAAGGCTACGTGTATTTCCACGATTGATTTCCTTTGATTTTCTCGAGAATGATGTTGAAAGCGGGAAGATTGAACCGCAAACAAACTAAAAACCATTGGACTTAACCGCTACCTACCAAAAACACCCGGAGCAAACTGCGAAAAAAGGGCCCGTTCTGGAACGAACGTGTTCGAAGAGTACGTCAAAATAGCGGAATTGAGGTTTTTCAGAAATACTCAAGGCAGTAAGCCCGTTCCTACTATTATATATAATACATGTTGCTGCTAAGGTACAGCTCACCGAAACCATAGAAGTACTGTATGTGCCATCAGTAAACAAGACTCAAGGAAATTCCCCGCCCATTTTCCTGGTTCGGTGTTCGCCACGAGAGGGAGATGTCGTCACGGCAGCCTTACGATGCTACTGCTGCATGCACGAAATCACCGTACGTTGTCATCGAGCGTGGTGACTCTCGTCCCCGGCGTCCATTGGAAGCATGCAAAACTTCACCGGGCAGTCGCGATGTTGCCAACAGCACTTCTTGGACGACAGGGGTGAAAGTGAAAGTACAAAAAACGAGTGAGTCCAGGTAGACCCATCCCGTGACTACTCGCCAAGTAGCCCCGCCCCGGCTTCTCTCACCGTCAGAGACACAGGCACCGCATGTATTCTTCATCAGAACGCACGTGCGTCAATTCACGCCCACGCCCCAAGCCGCCGCCTAGGAGCCACCAAACAAACACCCAGCTAGAAATTTCAAGCTCAGTTCTTGATCGCTCATCTCTATAGTCCACAGAACTAGGAGGCGTCACACACATTAAGTAATCTATTTTGGTCTTCTTCTACAAGACCAAACCCGACAGATTGTCTTGCAAATTTTGGAAGAACAGACGCCTCGGGATCAAACACACATGAAGGAGAGGGCTCAAAAACCTCTTTATGCTTTCTGTGGACCCTAAGCTGCAAACACCCCGGATTGAAAACACTGCTGAGAGTTGTCGGAAGTGTCAACTCAGCGATATCAATTTTGCATGCTCTCCTGCAAAACACAGCCAGCCACGCGGAGAACGGTGAGATTCACGCGGCGGAGCTGAGAAGTGGGCGTGCTTTCATACTGCTCGCCTAAACTCATGTGGCCACCGACCATTCGTCACCGGTGTCAAGCCAAAGCGCCGCTCCAACTCTAACAGTAACGCTCTAACAGGAAGGTCGCCACCTTCCAAAAGCCCGCGGGGAGGGGGGGGGAGGGGAGGCTTCTACCCGTCCTTCTAGTTGTGGTATTCAATCTACCATTCGGGCACAGGACTAGGGGGGGGCGCAATGCCCCACTACACCAACGGAACGGCAGGATGTTGCCACTTTTGGGCTCAACCCCCGAACGATAGCTGCTACTTTCAGACAATCCACGGCAACAACAAGCCGGATACAGAAAGAAGGCGGTACAGAAACACCCAGGATTCATCATCTGCCTATGGTAGAGCAACACAGAGTATAATACGCCTTGGTTTTAGCTTCGGGCTTGCAAGGAAGCGCGGAAGTGACCACCCCGTCGTCACCCCTCCCCTGCTGTATCTCCTACACCAGCACTTGGTTGGGTTCGTTCGTCCTCCACGCTCTCTACTTTGCACAAACGCGAGACACAAGTGGCGAGTCGCGGGGAATCGTCATCACATACTACTCCGTATGCTTGCACCCCAGATAACAAGGGCTGTGCATCAATCAAACGGCCAGCGCAACCGCCATCACGTGGTGCGTAGCCTGCTGCCATCCCGCCGCTTCTTCTCTAGTGCTCCACCCGTTACATTTCACCAAACAACGCGGAACAAACGCTAGGCAGAGGAGAAGGTTCCCAACATTATACCCATGATACATCTCGCAGAAACCACCGCTCACTACGCGCTACACACACGTTCGGCACAGCCCCCCCCGTTGGTGAAACCCAGAGGTTGGCCGTTTGTGTGTTGTGTGTTGTGTGGGCGAAAAAGTAGTATACAAGGTGACGGATTTATTCCGAACCGCTTCCCAAGAACAAAGGTGGAAACCTTGGTGCATCACACCTCGTTTACCGAACACCAAACAAAATAACAATTCCTTCTCACAACAGCTACATTAAGTAAGGCGGTCTCGGTAGCGTCCGGAGACAGAGACACACGACAAAAACACGCGCCACCACGGGCAACAAAGACACCACCAGCAGGGCGTTCGTTTGGCACAGTTAATAGTGCACCACGCGGAAGCACGTCGCCCATCGGAGCAAATTCTTGTCACTGGTCAACGTCCGAGTGCACGTACACGCACACGCGCCCGGCGGGCCTGAGGGAAATCGGCACCACACCCACACAAGGAAAACACACACGCAGAAAAAGGCTGGACAAGGTGCGAACGCCACAAACATCAAACAAAGCATGCAGTCAAAGACAGCAACTCGGAGGGCGGCAGTTACGCGGGAGAGAACAACGGGGGGAGTCAGACGTACAACAGGAACAAGGACGGCCACCACACCCCTCACACCGTTCGAGGGGGGGCTGCAGAGGGTAAAACCATCAAGTCACCCCGCACAGCAGCAGAAGCAGCAGCAGCAGCAGCAGCAGAAGCAGAAGCAGAAGCACCAGCGCCACCAAGAAATGAAAATAAACAACAAAGGACAACAGGCCACATCCACTCTTTGGCCTCCTTTCCTATTTTTATCCGGGACACGCGTCGACACAACACGATAGCACGAAGGTAAGGTATTCGCCTCGCTAAGAATAACGCCAACATGCAGCAATGCCAAGAGGACAATACACCACCCGCAAGGCTCCGGAACGACACACGCACCCCTTGGGGCGGGGGGGAGGACTTCAGACCGGAACAGGGAGCGAGCACCTCGTGATGATAGTCTCTAGAAACAATTCATCAGGCTTGGGGACCACTCGCACAACTACGCGCGCCGCCTGAGTTACAGGCCCCACGGCGTATTGTACCTCCAAAGAACTTAAGCGAGCTTGGCTTTGCGTCTCGGATGTGTCTCCACCCTCCCCAACGCACACGAACCCCACAGCCTCTAACCTCGCAGCACCAGCACCAGCACCAGCACCAGCACCAGCGGTGGGCTTGGTGACGCCACCCCCCCCC
>CACKRE030003925.1:99754-119897 GCA_902602495.3 Ectocarpus sp. CCAP 1310/34
GAGAGAGAGAGAGAGAGAGAGAGAGAGAGAGATAATGGGGAGGCGAGATGCCATTGAAAGGAATACGCGTGACCTACGCTTGACTATGCTGGTGTCCAGCAAACCGGAAGCGAGAGACGGGGCATGGCGTCTATGTGTGAAAGTTTCCGACAGTTCAACAAGGAGACAAAGCGATGTAGAGAGGGGCCGACCTCTCCTACCACTGCGCCCAGCAGCCGAGATCGACGAGATAAATGCAAGACCTCGACGTGTATGTGTAAATGTTGTCTATGGCAGAAAGTTGAGAGATGGTACAGGCACATCACACAGGTGACATTCGTACGTTGCTACACCACATTGATGCACAGCACCGGCATTCCCCTCTCTACGCTTGTGCAAGTGTCCAGTGTGCAACCTGTTCAACCTGTTCCCTGCTCCTCGTTCACGACTCGTTTGCTTTTTGTCTGAACAATTGCAAACAGGTCACGGTGTTTGGACCGCCGTCACCCTCAATCCAAACTCACTCGAACAGACACACATACCCTAAACTCGCTCGTGGCTCCTCTTCTAAGATCATTTGCGAGAGAAACTATTTTCCTGTTCACCGCTGCTGCTGCTGATCAACACCACCTTTCGAGCCCCACACAATTTCGTCAACCGAACGTGTTGTGTTTCTGCTCTGCATACAGGCAATCCACGGGCCCGTACTTCCACCAGGATTGGGCGATAGGGAAAGACTGGATGAGGGGGGTGGGTGGGTGGGGGAAGAATCACGATACCTGCTCTCCGAGGCGGACGGAAACCAACGCACTTTTTGCGTGCACAGATTCTCGGCGTGCTTTGTTACCGCAGCCCGTGTGCGGTGCCCCGTTGAGGGAATATGCAAAGAAAGAACGTGGGGGATGGGTGGGGCTTGTTGTCTGTTGAAGACATCGCCAACAAGTGCTTGTGGCTGCCCTTTGAGTTACCGTTGGCCTTGCAATAGGGCAGGGTTGTTGTACCAACCAAACATGCCGGAACATTCTAAGAATGGGAGTAGACACGTAAAGGGGGGGGCTCTGGCAGTAGCGAAAGGTGGCATACGAAACCACGTTCGAGCATTCGAGAACAAGAAATGTGCCCAATGTGGTGTTTATTTGCGCTGTTGTGGATGGAGATGGTTGGAGCGTTCGTTAACCAGCAGCACGCTATTAAACTTGGTGAAGTATCATGTTTTCTTCGAGGAATGGATACGACCGGAAGGGGAGGTGGCATGGACAAGGCCCCATGGCCAATGTGAGACAGACTAACAAAGCATGCAATGCGCGTAGTACAACACCTCGTCTTGTCCAAACTACGCAACATCCAGATGAAAATTGAATAACACCATTCATTGCGATCGAGCCTAGAGCGACGTTTACAGCATCTTTTAGCTTTCAACTTTCTGTGGCGTGGGAGGTGCACACCTGCCTCTTGCTGGGTGTGTTGATCGAAAACTTGGATTATTTTGGACCGATCCTATTTCGCACCGATAGCCTGGCTGTCGTACGTTCATTGAAAAAGAGACTGCCAAGAGGTACATGTATGATGAGCAAAGCAAAATACAGTAGACCCTCGCTTAAGGACACCAAAATTAAGGAAACTCCCCCGGATAAGGACACTTTTTTATTTTGAAACATGGTGCCCCGCAGAAAATATCATAACGGGGGTGTCAAATACAGTCCGCGGACCCCCTTCAAACAGCAGTTCGCAGCGCGCCTGTAGACCGCAGATTTGCCGCAGAGAGGTCTGATGCTGCATGTGGCTCTCCGTAGAGGACGACCCTAGCGTGTTGGAGGAGGTAGCTATGGAACTGGAGATTGTGGAGAAGAATCTCGCAAACTTAGAGATTGATGATGGTTCCTCTGACAATGAAGATGATGGGGGCAGGCCAGAGTCGTGCATTACATCTTCGATGACAGAAGCCGAAGTTCGCAGTAGCCTAGAGAAGGTTCGCTCCTACTTGTACGCGAACGGAAAGGGTGGATAGTACAACGAAACCCCATACGTACCAAGTTTCGAAATGCATTCGTTAACTCACAGCACTCAAGTCAAGCGGCGAGCTAAGGATGGGGGAGAGCTGCAGGCAACTCTACGCAACATGTAGAGATCGTAGTGTGTGGAGTTTTTGAACCAACGCCGTATTTTGGGTGGCCTGTGTATGTCTTGAACCCGTGGCAGCACATGAGATTAGCGCACAGGAGTGGTTGCAGTGTGCTGGTTGACCCGAGTTCTGCGAAGTGAGCGCGAAGGTTCAGGCGTTCACAAGACATCCTGGTTGTAGTGTTGTTTAGTTAAAAAAAGTGACATAAAAATACAAATCTCGCTTCGACGTTCTGGCCTCCTCTTTCGCGCAACGAATACTGGAGCCCAATACGCGTTTGTTGGTGCATAAACCGCGTCTGTTGGCCCCGGAGATGGTGGGTTGTGGTCCCCTGACTTTTTAGGACACTTCCCCGGCCAAGGACACTTTTTTTAAGCGAAAAACCACACGTGTCATTGAGCGAGGATCGACTGTAGCAACAACAACCACAACAACAACAACAGTTTGTTCGGTTGTGCGTGCATATACGCATAGACTAATACCTGTATTACGCGGGTTCCGAGGTCGCCGCCAAGTGTACTTCATGTGCATCATGTTTTTACTGCTGCGCAGTTCAAAACAGAGGAAACACGACGAACACTCGCAACCGGAAACAAAAAAAATAGTATTATAGTCCAGATGGCACCAACCAGAGTCACATATGGTTGTTGTTGTAGTTGTGCATTCGAAACACAACTAGACGGTATACCTATCGACGAGTACAATACAAGGCGTTCAACTGCTGTCAGGAGTACGTGTACACTTCGAAGTACATTACGCATCAGTAGCACGTCCAACAGAGATATCTGCTCGGAGTCGTTCTTCTTCTCGACCGTCAACAAAAATATGTGTTTCAGATGGTTTTCGCGGCCGTCGGCCGCGTAATTAAACCTCGTGGAAACTGTCCCGCGTCGAAAAAAAATCGCCTAGGAGAGAGCTTCACGAGGGCATCTATCATCGGAGAATGAGAGAGGAACAGATGAGGTAAACTGGGACTGAGACCCGACGCAGGTTGATTGGCAAAAAGGGCGCTTTGGGTATTTTGTGCGAACGCGCCAACAATATTATTGAATCTGAAATCCCAAAAAATGCACGCGCTGTCGCTACGGGAGAAGTACATGGCAGCGGACAAAAAACAGGGCACAGGGTGTCGCCGACCGCACGCCGCGTACATAACCACACACACGTCCGTGCTAGTTGCGTTTCGCTTCGTGACCGGCAAAATGAAACAGAAACGTTCAAATCTTCGTGGGCGAAGCAGCCCGTTGGCGTTTTGCAATCTCCACAACTAAATACATGAAGCCCGTTGTGTGTACTTCTATCCGCATGAAACTCCAACGCCGTTTGTTTCAACGGCTACCAGGCACTTGGACCAGGTTCACGCACGCCGCGTCTCAACAGGCGCAGCTGGCGTGTACCCAGTATACACGAGCGGCTGCACTTGCAGCGCCTTGGTCACTGAAACCACCCCCGGTTACACGCGGCACAGGACCCCGGACCACGGAGATGGTGCGGCCAGGAATGTCCCTCTCTCCCCCCGAGCAAACCAAAACGAAACCGGACACAACACGTACATTACCCCGTAAACATCAGCAGCAGCACCAGTATCAACACCGGCAGTAGCAGCAGTAGTAGTGGCTGCGGGTGGATACGCTTGCTGCGCCATGTGTACTGCTGTGTGCTTTTCAGCGAAGAGCACCCTCCTAACGCAACACCTTCTTTCCGTAGTGTCGGGTGGACATTGCCGCTTTGCAACTGCCGTCCAAAACTCTCTGCTGCTTGCTTCGATCATGCTTCTGTCCTCTGTGTGCGTGCAGCGTAGATATCCCTGAGCTACGAGCCAACGAATCCTCGCTGGTGCTTACCTGTATTCGAATGAACCATCCACGTACTTCTCGCTGTAGTCGATCCTATTCATGGTGGGGAGAGAGAGCTCTGGTCGGTGCCGCAGCCGTTTGTGTGTGTACAGCAGCAGTTCAAGCGCGCGCTTTCCCGAGAGTTGCGGAGATTCGGAGAATTCGGAGATTTGTAAGTTTGAGAGAGAAGAGAGAAGCGAGAGAGATCGAGAGAGATCACGACGGGACTGTCATGTACTCTAGTTGATGGTTTTGGATCTGGGTCGGATGTGCTTGACGCTCCGACCCGCGTAGAAACTCTGGAGCCCGCGGGGGGTAAGACTCTCGAACCACGGCAACTTATCGCCTCCCTAGATCAAGTGGGGATTGGGATAACATCACCCGCCACCCGTACCGGATTGCCGGACGTTAGCCGAGACGCTGTGTAGTCTACATACATGTGGTAGATGTAGCGTACGCCGATTAGACTAGTCTACCTGTAGCATGATTGTAGTCTACTGCGTGTGCTGCCGTTGTATGTAGGTACACTTCACGACTTTGACGCGCGGCTTCGTACAATACAAGTTGTCGTAGTCTGCAGGAGTGTGTAGGGGCATCATTCCCTCTCTTTACGTAGCGGAATCGCCGAAAGTCTCTATGTACCTCGAAATACTGCTGCTGATGCTGTCGAGATGCCTTGTCTTGTCGAGTTATATCTCTGGTGGCCGCCGACTGCTGGCTCTGGTGCAGACTGCTGGATACAGTGGCTACAACATGCAAGCAGGGGTGGGAAAAAAGGCTTGGTCGGGTACCACCGGTTGTCGACGCTCCTGTGTATCTCTGATGACCAGGTACACGAGTTCATACTTTGCTGTGCATATGGCCATGATGACATCACCGTTTCTCGTTAAAATTACACAGTGGGCCCGCTACTACGTGAAATCATCCACCAGCTGACGCGATAATAAGAATAGGGAGTGAGAGCAGCTCAGCCGTGGGTCCTACATACCTCTACACGGATCTTGTGCTCGGCGGTTGCAACTTTACACGAGCATGACGTTCTGGCAGTTTCTGCAATAAACCCAGTGGTAGACATCGGTGCCGGTTGACTGTAGTTATTGACATCACTGCCAATAACAACAACGCACCATATATGTACTTCTACATTCAAGATCAAAGGGATGGAGCAATCAAAGAGTCATTCGACAGACGCAATGCTATTCTCCACTTCAACCTGTGCTGAACTTCCTTTCAATCGTATCCTGTATCTGTTCTACAACGGATACCTGCTTGTCACCTGAGGTCGGTGACAATTTTTGACATGTAAAAAAATCTCTATCGTGCCGTTTCCCTGCCTTACCAGACCACAGTCCCCTTCATTCACTGCTAGCGCATTCAGAAGGGGGAGAACCCGTACCCTGATGACATTCAGGGCTTACCCACTTCACTCTGAACTCAAACTTACCACTACTGACTAGGCAAGTCATGACGGAATCATCTAGCAAGAAGACGACGTCTGCCTGCCATCCTCACATCCCTTACCAACACGACAAAAGACGATACCATCGACACACACTTCTCGACTGAACGACAATGACAACGACAAAAGAAGCAACTACCACGGTGGTTGCCTCGACATCTGACGCGGGCAACAGACATGATGACATCGCGTGAATGGCACTGAGAAGACAACCCCACCACCGGCAAGTGCGGAACCCACACACCAAACAGCAAATGCAAAGCGCGCGCGCGGAAATCGCTTCCCTTGCAAAAGCAAGTGCCATGCTTGAGCAGTGCAGGCTTCGGTTTCGACAACCTGGTCGAAACAAACGAGCAGGCAGCGTTACCACTTGGGTTTCGCAAAAAACAGTAGCGGCCGTACCTGACAAGCTACGCGTGATCCATAGCTGGATTCATGCTACGTTCTGTCCCTCCTTTGTTCTGCGGTGTTCGTGCCCGCTTGACCCGGGTGGGTGACAGAAAATCATCCATTACCCGGGCCGCTGTCGACAAAAACGCCTGGCAATTTCTCCCCGAAGTAGACCTTGGAGGTGTTGCCCATGCTGTTGGTTGTTGGCACCGTTGGAATTTTCGTTTGAAACCAATCGCGTTCCGCACCAACGGGTGGGGGTAAATAGGGTGAGCAAAAAAGGCGAGAGAACAAGTCGGCGCACAAAGAGAGGAAGCGGGGAGAGGGGGGAAGGAGCGACAGAGAGGGGAGACAGAGAAAGACGTAGAACCAAAACGAGGGACAAGCGCGCATGCGAACGGAGGGTTCAAGGGTGAAAAAGTGCTTGAATGAGACGCTGTTCTTCCTGATGCCATGCCAAGTAATCACGATTAACTCGTGAGGGACAACGGGAGGTGGGGGGAACAAGAACTCTTGAAGCAAATCTTCTCCACAATAAAAAACGAACAACTCGCTCGGGCGAGCGTGTATGATTTCGTTAGGTACCCATCCATACCAAATCCAATACACCAACGTGCCTAAGGGTGAAACATGACCAGACCACCATGCAGGATCGCCGTGCGCACGCAATCAATGGATGGTCAATGCCAATGCTCAGAGACGGCAGCAACAGCAGCGTGAGTATGCAGAGCGTCGAACTCGGGGATCTCGTGTGCTTCATGCGATATTGTTTAAGGCAAACGACAACCTGAGTATCCTAGAGTACTCCAGGAAATTGTCGGTGAGAAGGCGGTCATTGGACTCGGCCTCCTTGATGTGTGCGTAGTAGACGGCGTCAGCGTACGCTTTTTCACGGCCCAAGTGAATCTCGTCCTCGATCGACGAGATCCGACGGCGCACGTCCTTCTCCGCAAGCTCCTTTGGATATCATCGCGTTTGCGGCGACCGAGAGAGCGTGCAAAACGAGACGACCGAGTGAGATGTTGTCGTTGTACTTGCTGTTGCTGCAATCGTGGGTGCTGTTGTGTATCTGTTACTGTTGCTGCTGGTGTTTGGGGGGGCGGTGCAATCATGGGCGACAGACAGGACCCCAGGACTTCGACAAATGTTGTAACTCAAGATCGACGGATGTGAATACTTCATGACATGCACCTCTGCCATGCCTATCACGGGCGGACATGGAACCGGCTGTCTACCCACACACCAACCCGTTTCTCGTCTCAGCGCGGGGTCGTAGTGTATGGGGAGAAAACACACGCGCCGCTTCAAGCATACCATCGCGTGGTGGCTACAACCTTTGTGTTGCTGGGCGTATCGAATTCAACGACATTTTCATCGCCGGAACGTCGCAAACAGAGAGAAAAAACACGCACTCTTCGTATTTTCTATCCTGTCGAGGAAGAGTAGACGTTCCTTCCGTTCCACCGGGATCGTGGGTGGTCAAGTCGACGACAAAAACAGGCGTTGTTGGACAGCAAGCCTATCACGGCATTCGTTCTCAACAACTACTGCACGTAACTAGAGTTAATTTCACGCAAACGTCGCTCGAAACGTTGAAGGAAAACGGTGTACATGGGAAGGGAACAACAAACAACAAACACCACTGGGAACATTTCATTCCATCCAGGGCACCATCATCGGAGAACAATGGTGATATCATCATCGGGCCAAATCCCCGCTGTTTGTGAAGGCGTGTAACCCGACTCTCTAGTGCACACGGCTAGTCTCGCTGCGACCAATCGGGATAGTTTTAGTTTCCCCGTTCGGAAGCACGCACGGCTTCCAAGAACAAGTCTTGTAGCGTTTGGTTTTCCAATCCGTCGTTGGCAACCCTCATTCGTTCCTATCTTTCCCCCTTTCTTGGCTTCACCTTGTCCATATTGATCCTCGAAACGTCCGAGAGCATTTGCGCCTCTATCGTTGACTTTTTCCGCTCCGTTTCGGCCTCCTTCTCGACCACCCTCTGTGTCTCCATCGCAATCAAAAGCTTCGTCTTCTCGGCCTCCATCTGCGGCACGAATAACGATCGATCGACACCCCACCCAGCCCAGCATACAACATGTTGAAGTTGGAACAAAAAAAACAAATCGATCGACAACCCACCCAATGTAGCATCACGACATGTTGAAGTTGGAACAAAGGGTCGTGTCCGCCACTGGTCCTACTCGCTCCAGGCCGATCACTACTCAGGGGGGTACCGGCGGGCTCCATCAGCTACCCAGCGAGAAATTCGTGCTCTCAGGAGAAGAGTGAGACGAAAAAGAGCGAGCAGGTCGGCCGGTTGGCCGCACACTAGCCTTCGGAGTCGCATATGCTATGCCTGCACACTCGCAGCCCTTGCACCATTCGAACGGGATACCCAAACAAGTACTGGTACCGGAGGAGGAGGTGGAATTTCGCGATGCCAATTCCGAAAAAAAAAAGGGCGTGCCTGGTTCAAGAAGTATCGAGCTGCTGCTACCGCTGCTACCGTGGTGGCAGGATGCGAGGCGTGCGGCACACGTCCGCTCGTTTGACCCGCCCAGGTCGCTAACAACCGCGCCTCTACGTGTTCAATGGATCACGAAAAGTTCATCACAGAGTAGCGGGTAGCACCCTTCACTGCAGGGCATTTGGAAGACTTCTCGAAGGAAGCACCACGGCGTCACTTTATACTTCTACCCCATGCTCCACTCCCTGCCCCGCCCAACCAGATTTGTGGGGCGATGCTGTCGACAACAGGACAGGGAAAACGTACGCGAAGGTCAGGTGGGCGACGATAGGGACGTCTTGGGAAAGACGCCCGACAGTGTAAAGTCACCACTTCCACCATTGGCCTGCCGACTTCACAAATGAGTCAACTTCAAAGATAGTCTTGCGTCCTTTTCATTACTTCATTACTGTGCGGAATGAACATGGCGGGCGTATTCCCCGCCGCACGTGGCGCAAGACGCGTACATACGCTGGACATCCACCGGACAGCAAAAGGCTGCCTGACGCACACCTCATCCAACGAGCCAACCGTACCCAAGCACGCACCTTTTCAAAGTTCTGTCGAATCTGAGTTGGTATTCTCGGCTTGGTCACTCGGACGGAGATGATTTCAATGCCTGGGTGGCCACAGTCCACGGAGGATGCATCCAACGTGCCGGATTGTCGGCGAAAACGAGGAGAATACTGATGTAACGGTGGATATTTTACGGGTTCGTTGTCGCGGAAAAACGCGACACGATGTTCTACCAAAAATCCTTGTTGCCATATCCGGCTCCTGCGTGCAACCGGGGCGGTTTCACACATGGGACCTTTGAACAGCCTGGAAGGGACAGGCCAGCAGCCGTAGTGCTAAACGAATCTGTGCCAAGCCCTCTGCGACGGAGGGGCAACAAGACGTGGGCCTCAGCACGGGAGCAAGTGCCTCATCAACAGTCAGTAGACGTGAGACAGCCCACAAACCAAAGAGGCGACAAAAGACCACACCAGACGCCGGGGAAATTGTTGTGACTACACACCGGGGATATATTGTAAAACAAATAGGAAAAACCAACATCGTGCCCCTTTTCCTGACCGGCGAACGAAACGCGAAGAACCAGCGGATACAAGACACACTCGCGTAAGAGTTTCACAACAACAATAAAACGTGGTTGATATTTCTCTCTCGTGCTACCAACGGTGCTTGGAGTACTCTTCCCCGAGGTGTGAGCAACGGGCATGTGAGCACTAGGGAGCAGCATCCGACGGGGCGAAGCTCATCAAGACAAAGCGAGAGGCTTCTCGCAGCTTTCTCGTCCAGCCCCAAGAGCGTTCGAGTCACCATCTAGAAAACTGTACCGCGCACGAAGACCAGGGCGTGCTGCTGCAGCCCCAAGACACGATCACACACCTGGGGCCCACACATCACAGTCGAGCTGCAACGCTGCCGCGAGGTGCTCGTCCAAAGTGTCGAACAGCGAGATGTACACCTCGTGCAGTGTGTGCTTGCTGCAGAACTGGTTTATCTCGTGGCTGTTGCGGGTGGGTGTGTGCGCACGTTCCAGGCAGGGTACTGGCGAGTAGGTTTCGGGGGAAATAAGGAACAATGGCAGAACATGCAAATAGTACAACAGCTCGCGTTCGCCGCCAAGCATCCATTTCGCGTTGCATGACGCGATTCAAAACAAACTGATGAACAGTATCTGAAAACGAGAACACAAAGCAGGGGGTACGAGAAGAGAGGTCGGGAGGGAGGTGGGGGCAGCGGCGGATCGTCGATGAATACCCGTCGTTTGAAGAAACACGCCCCTCGGAAGCACTCCCTTTTTGGCTTTATCCTGCCAAGGGGTGTCCACCCGTTCGCTCGTTCGTTCGTTCGTTCTTCGGCGTAATCTCGCTTCTCGGGTATCCATGCGGAACCCCAACCGATTGCGCTGGGGTCGCGTGCGGTGCAGCAACCAGAGCTGCGCGCAGCTTGGGGGAGACCGAGGCTTAACAGGCCAGACAAACTACACATCTTTCTTGTTGGGGTTTGGTTGTCAGCCCCGTTTGGCTGGCTCACTGTATCTTGTCGAAGATCCACGTGGTGTCGTAGTTGACGGTGTAGTTCCTGATGGTGTCCAGCACGTGCGTCTTGCGCAGACGGTTCACAACCTCCACCTTCTCTGCATAGTCCCGCGGCAGCCAACCAGCCCACCCGTTCGTGGTCATCGGCGGCAAGCAAGCAACAGAGACAGAGACAGACAGGGAAACGGCTGTCAGGACCAGGGGACGTTCGGTTGTACCCTTGCCCCATGAAAAACGAGGCTACCAACTTCTTAAGCCGGAGAGAGGTGCCATCGCTCTAAAACCTTGTTTGGCACGCGCTAGGTCACCACGAGCAGCGCCTGTGCGCTGTTACAAAGGAAGGGCAGCACCAAATTTCGGCCACGGTGTGCCCAAATACATTCCTGTACGGCCACACATCTATTAATATCAATTAGTATGAAAACATCGAAAGCGTCGCAGCGGGAATGACGAGACTAAATATTTGTGAAACACTTGCGTGCCGAGCACACGAATGTTCGTCCGTTCAAGCCAAACAAGCACTCGATGAATGCCGACCACTGTAACACCTGCAGCAGCAACAACAACAATGACAACAGCAACAGCAACAATAACAACAAGAACAGCAGCAGCAACAGCAAAAATAAGAACAACAACAACAACAACAACAACGACGACGACGACGACGACGACGACGACGACGACGACAACGACAACGACGACGACGACAAGGAATTAGCACATCGCGGAGCGAACAGCGCAAGTACGTACCGAAATCTACCATCACGCCTCCGCTTGTCCCGCAAGGGATGTCCTTCACCGCATCCGTCTGAACAGTCACCTGTATCTCGGCCATGCTCGTGAGAAGTGGTATCTGGACAGGCGTGTGATGGACGAAATACCCACAGCGTTTAGGAGGGGGCCTTTTCAGGGATGAACGACATGCAAAGAACAAGGCTAAAATTGTACCCTTTGAAAAAAAGAGGGGGGAAATTGCACAGACGCGCTACCAGCGGAGCTGGCAGCAACAAAAGTGTCACAATGCCACAGCCGCAGTGAATGCTCTACAACAAGCAGCAGTAGTACTGCAGCGACGTATCAGCCAAATTCTCTGTGCACACCTACCTTTGTGTGGAAACCTGGCTCTGCGACCGCTCTCATCAGCGCTCCTCCTCTGTAGTAAACTCCTACATGACCTTCGCGGACTTTGGAGAAACACGAGATTAGAGGGAGGGGGGAGGGGAGAGAGAGACAGCGATCAATGAAAACACGGGGGATCTACGTGGATTCGCAGCGAGGTCGTGCGCAACCAACGAGCAGCCATGGCTGACAAAAGGGTGTGTGGATGCCCGCACGGATTTGGTTGTGGTGGTGTGCAAAAATCGTCAACCAATAGAGAGGCGGCTATCAGCCTCACTAGAGTAAAATACCAATATTCTTGTTAACAAATGATGACAATGATGAAGCCTACGTTTGTCGTCATATACGGAACAAACCGATGTTTGTTGTGTAGCGGAGGAATTCAATAATGCATAACTCCTGGAAAACTGGCGTCATGAAGAATCGAGATCCGCCGTAATAAATGGACACGTTGGGAGGAGAGTACATACGTCGCAGTCATACGTCGTTACCCCTGAGACGACGAGAGAGGACCACGGGGTACGTGAGCATGCCGAAGGATTGAGCCGCTTCCCAACATAGGTGGACACGCCTCGCTGTCTCACGCGAGCAGAATGTGTAGCCTAGATCTCTGGGAACAAGCAACTAGACTTCCACGACTCCGGCAAGGCAGACCGGATGGGGCCGCGTTTAGAGGACACAGTGGCTATCACGATGAGAGAGTGGGCCATCTTGCGCGAATGTGGGACTACGTTAACGGACCGCAGCCGGGGGTAAGAGCGAGCGGCGGGGAGGTCGCCCTTGTACTGGAGCTGCTATCGTGTCATGCGACGTTGCCCTGCTCCGCACTGCTATCTTCATACACCGCGACGGGGAAGGGGCTGTACGAGGAAGAAAGTATAGGAGAGCGCTGAGTGCACTAAGAGATGTTGTTGCTGAATCTGGGAGAAGTCCTTGACACTATGCACTGCATCCTTGAAGTCTCGGAGGGGTTCAGGTTTCGGCATTGGGAGGGGATTTTTCCGAGCGTGCAATTCAGAGGCAAGAAAAATCGTAGTCGGACGCATGAAAGCCGTACGCTCAGAACAACATAGAGGACTCGGGACGAGTGTCCCAAAGGCTGACAAATGGGAGTAAGTCAGAACGTAGACAGCCGGGGAAAGGAATGATAGGAAGGTTGACTACCAAGTGGGTGGTAGTCTGGGGTAGACCTGGCCTTGGGTCTAGTTCAACGGGGACTTGGTCATTCCAGACCGCTGTTTGCAGAAGCAGTATCATAGTCGAATTTCCCTGGATGAATAATGCTGACTTGTGAGCAGGGAGAGAGAGAGATAGATACAGTTTTTGAGGGGGGGGAAGGCGCGAGGCTAGCGTGTTTCAAGCGCCGGTTCCTACTCCTTTCCCCTCTCTGTCCCTGGTGACGTAGAAATTTGATCATGATGAAGAGAACAACGAACCCATTTGATTGTTCTCAACACATGTTGGGCTGCATCCTGCTGGTTGTGTTATTGCTGCATAAAAATATGTGACACACCATCCATCACCCCGAACGCTCGGAGTGGCGAACATTGCGTTGGGGTCGTTGCCCTCTCTGGACCTCCTAACTCCCTTCTCTTGGTCCCCGCCGCTACGTAGCAGCCACAACGCCCCAACGGTCGCCATTAAATCTGTGCTAATATACGATTCCAACCGCAAACTGGTTGAACAGGTAGTGTGGAAATGTTGATGTTTTTTCTTTGACACACTCCCCTTACATTCATCTTGTTTCCAACGTATTGGGGGTATCGCACGATCAATCATGTTTCTTGCTGGGACGTTTCTTATGTTGTGACCAAGATTTAGCTCGACGCCTCTGCCACTGTCGTTCGTACGTTTGAGCCTGTTTTGCTTAACGGAGTTTTTCTTAACTGTGGGCTCGTTCTGCAGTACGAGATTGAGCCAAAACTGGGACCGGCCCGAACAACTCCTCTGCGGGCAGTGCTATTCCGTAAGGTTCAAGAAGGTTCCCCTGCTCCCTGCTTGACGGGCAAAGTTCTCCCGGAGGTAATACGGTAACACCAACACCTCCGGAACTTTTCCGCCATGTTTGCCCGCAACCGCGTGCGGACGTTTGGATGGTGGTAGATTACTGCTGTACCGCGCTATGTGGTGTTGTCATGGCCCTCAATTTTGGCGTTCGGTGGCTCCGGATTGTTGCTCAGTCCATCCTGTGAGATAGGCGTTGCTGCTCCAACCTTGTTGGTACAGCAGTGAAGCAGTGATCGATACCAAAATGCGGTGGAACTGCTGTACATACCGATCTGTGGACTGTTGCCCTCCGAGAGTGTTCTCTCCAAATGCATCACAGCACCACAGCGTATCCATCATCGATCGCTGGTGCGCCGTGTCTCATGCACAAGGTCGCATCATATGTTTTCTGCCCTGCCCGTGCCCATGCTTGCGCGTATACCTCTGGAACGCGTCGCTGTTCATCAATACGATCCAACAGCAGTCCAACAGAGGATCGGGTAGATACACGCTGTTTGGCCTAGTGCATAATTTTGCATACCTTTGTGCAGTCCCAATGGCAGGACACACACGTAAATGAGCACAGCTGAAATTCCAAGGATCTGCAGCGCCGACGGATTGACCATTTCGGAATGAAGAGCGGCCGGGAAAGATTAGAATGACGGAACAGACAGGACAGGGCGCCTTCCTCACAAGAGTGTGTAACTCCGTATCTCGTCGAGTTTCCGTCGGTAGGAAAAAAAATAACCGGTTCTAGGGCGCCTTCCGACAGAAGATTCCATTTCCGGCATCAACAAAAAAAAAAAAGAAGGTTTCGCGCCACCTTTGGACGAAAATAAATGCGGCGGGATCCATTTCACAGGGAAGATCAACTCGGAGCCAAGCGTGCACCTCGCCAATCGACTCCGCTTGGTCGAATTACCCACAAAGGAACTCACTGCAGGGTCTCCCGACCCCACCCCGACGAGATACTGCTCTTTCCCTTTCCGTCTCCTGGACGGTGGCGGCTGCTGCCACCATGCTGAGGCGCGATGTCAAAATTGCGGGAGAAGCGAGGGTCATCAGGCACAGATGGCGCACGCACCCCAGGGGCTATCACCTGACCTCCACGCTGCTGAAGAAGGGCACTGAGACTGCGGCTACCAAGGCAATAGGCTCTGTGGTGGATAACCTCTAGGGCGTTGCACGTATGGCCCGAGAGCATGTTGATGACCTCCAAGAACGGGCTACTAAACGTCGCAAGAAGAAACCGGAAGGAGCCGCCACCAGATCTGCTGCCGCTGCTGCGGTGGCTGCTGCTGCTGCCGAACGAGGTCCAAGGTTAGGAGCCGATGCACGTCTCGCTCGCTCGGATCCGCTTGAGGCGCATCTTTTCAGCGGACCGAGGAGAAGCCCACAACCCACAACGACTCCTCCACGACAACGGCAAACGGTGAGTTCAGAGCGGCGTACGGCAAGAGATAGGGTGGTATCTTGCGTTTTTTTCAAGTGTTTGAATTTCCCTGCTGTAGGCTATTTTAGACTACTGCTGTATTTCCGGTACATTCCCCCCCGGGTGCTCTCCATCTTCCCGCGAAAGTATTGAGTCCCATCCTCACATTTCCCCCCCCTCTCGTCAAAACTGCTTTAAATTATATCGTAATCAAACCCAGGCTATCGACGGGCACCGCGACGGGGTGAAGCAGAGCGTGTTAGAGGATGATGTGTTGAAGGAGGAGCTGAGGGAGTTGCTGCGTGTCGGAGAACTTGGAGAGGCAGCGGCGACGAAGGCTGCTGTCGATGCGGAGAACACTCGCGCACTGGTCGCCTCTATAGAGGCGCTGAAGCAACACTCCCACAGCAACATCGGCCGCACTGCCTACAACACCGTCATTGCCGCAGCTGCCGGAGCGCAGCACACGTGCGATCCTGATGACCCTTGCACCCCGGATGAGCCGTGCGCACCTGCTGAGCCGCATGGTGCCGTCAGCCTTACCGCGCGAGCACAGAGTCTCGGTGTGAGAGATGCCACGTTCCGTGCAGCGCGTACCCGGATGCACAGGACTGACCACACCATACCTCCACAGGAAGCTTTGGAGAAGGGGAGATACCTCTGGGCTCCTCGCAAGGAAAGGAGCGACAAGATGGACGAACGTGTCATGGGTTTGGCGAGGAGGTTCTGGCACTCAGACGATATTTCTCGTGCGTCGGGAGACTCCGGTAAGCGGTAGGCGTTGTCAAAAAAATTTTGTTATACAATTGTAGATCGGGGTATCTCCTTTGCCGTTTTTTGTCGACGTGACGTATCAATTGCACTTCTCTATTCCCCTTTAGGTAGCTTCACTATTGCTGCTACACTGCACACTGCTGTTCTTTCGTACACCCCTGTAGGGACGAAAGCTATGTGGAGGCCGTCCAAGAAGGCAGGGGAGGAGTATCACCCCCGTAGGCAGCTCATGGTCGCGGGGGACCAAGTATGGCACAAGTTTCTGAAGTGGCCGGAGTACTTGGGGCTTAAGGCGGAGCTGCTGAGGGAAGACAACAGCTTCACGGACCCTGGGCGGACGCTGTTCCTCTCGACGCGGTGTGGGTGCTTAGGTGGGTAGACATGAGGGGAGAGCTCCTTTTTTTTTTCCCACGAAACAGCGTAGTGACCGTTCCAGCGTAATGAACTCTTCTGCTGTGTCACCGCCCCAGAGGACGGCCTCGTTGCTGACCTGCTGTCCTCCTTTCTGTCCGTTTCAAATGTTCGCTTCTGGTGTGTCACAGTGGAACCCAAGGTATCGCAGTGTGCATGCCAGATCCACACGCAGCAGGGGCTGTACCTGAAGGCCTTCGAGATGTTGATGCCTGCAATACATGCCAACTGTGACTGCACGTGCAAGTGGTGCGACGGGGGGAGTGGGTGTGGAAAGTGGATGGCCATGTGTAAAGATCTGCACAGCTTTTCTGAGGCTTTGGCTTGCGAGAAGGTAGACTTTCTTGAGGAGGACCGAGGGGGTAGGTTTGAGCACTGGGGGAGGAAGCCCGCATGCGTTGCGATGGAATGTTCCGAATGCGGGTTTGGCAACCCAGGCGGCATCCCCATGAACTGCGATGCCCTGGGGTCTATGGCGGACAGAGTAGTCGGGTGGCTTCGGTTCGCGGATCAAGTCATGGAGGATGGGAAAGTGCACAAGAAGCAGCAGCTACCCCAGGGCGGAAAACTGGGTGACCTGTGGCAGGAGTTTGTGGAGCACTCCAAGAAGGTGTGAAGGAATGGACCGCATGTGGAATTGCGCCATCAACTGGAGGCATGTAGTCAATCGTGCATCAACACAATCAATCGCGCAACGTACAACCGTTATTTCCTTTCAACTTACAACTATATTTTCCCGCCCCCCCCCTTGCCCCCCGTTCGTTTTTTATCCCTCAGTATCTTCATCACCATGAGCTAGCAAAGTGGCAGCGCCAAGCCCACAACATGTGCCTGGCGACGTTCTCCAAAGGCGAGCTGTTGGTGGAGACCGACTTTATCGAGAAGTACAAGCACGAGGCTGGCGCTATCTTGACGTGCGCTACTGCGCCCTCCACGACCATGATGGTGGCCCTAGTTCACCACAGTCCTGACGACAACGGCCGGCATGAGACAGACGCATGGGTTTTCGTATCGAGTGATCCCAATCATGACTTCGACTTCCACATCTACGCCATGGACATCATCCTTCAGTACTACATCACGGGGGATGGGCGGGCCGCTACTGCTGGAACCCCGACCCCGACGGTGCACATCTTCACCGACGGGTGCGCCAAACAGTACAAGGGGAAGCGCAACTTTCATGCCGTAGCCAAGAGCTTGCACAGGCTTGGTGCCATCCTCATCCACAACTTCGCGGTCACGTCGCACTTCAAAGGCGCCCACGATGGCATCGGAGGGTTGCTGAAGGCTCTACTGCGAGAAGCGGAGAAAAGGGGCCAGCGCATCCACGACACCGAAGCCGCAGCCGACTTCCTCAAAGCCTACGCCGAGGCAAAGGAGGATGGAGGAGGCCACTTTTCAACCTGGTCTCCCTACCGAATCAGGAGGTTCCACATCAAGCTTCTTGGACACCGAGAGATCCCTCGCCCGTTTGTAGATTTGACCGGCATCTCTGGGAGTTCCAAGCTGTACCAGTTCATGGGAGCGGAGGTCCAGGAGGAGGAAAGCTCGGGCGTGAGCGTAGAGGTGCAGAAAGAGAGCGGGGTTCCTCCCCTCGTAGGTGGCGAGAACGAGGTTGTAGTTAACCCGCTGAGATGGCAGGCAGACGAATCAATCGTTCTGACGGTTCCGGCTGTCACGAAGCGATACAAGCTGCGCGTTCGCCAGGCGTCGTGCTACTGCTCGAAGTGCAGTGTTGGAGCTTACGACGACTGCGTCCCGGCCAAAAAGTATGAGGGGATGGTCGGTATGGTGAAGGATGTGTCGGGCAAGCACAAGGTAACCCGGACGTCTTGTGGTGTAGGGGATTGAGGGGTGTCCGTGTTGCACGTCATGTGTTGATTGACGCCTTTTTCTCTTCGATGTTCTTCTGTTTTTTTGGGTAATTTTGTTGCAGTATTTGTACTTTTTTTGTTGCTGTGTGCTGTTTGTTGCATGTTGCTGTATTCACGTGCAGCAGCAGGTCGTCTCCCTTGCAGTTTGGGATACCAAAAAAGGGTCTCCAGCAGGAGAAAACAATATTTGCAGGCGCTGGTGGCTAATATTTTCACGGTTTGTCGCCCAAATAGGCTGTCTTTTTCCATATATATATTGCACAACATACATTATTTTCAAGCACGTCGGTGAAATAAATGTCCCATATGTCACAGGGTATACTTGGGGTAAATCTCCGCGGTTGCACGCATCAAGTAGCCCAAAAAACGCGCTTGAAAATGGCCCTATAAACACGTTTTATCGCCGTTTTTCCAAAGGGGGGGGACGTTTTAGCCTCATC
This sequence comes from Ectocarpus sp. CCAP 1310/34, assembly GCA_902602495.3. Classification (NCBI taxonomy): domain Eukaryota; class Phaeophyceae; order Ectocarpales; family Ectocarpaceae; genus Ectocarpus; species Ectocarpus sp. CCAP 1310/34. The sequence continues at coordinate 118,130 of CACKRE030003925.1, forward strand.
CCCGTTTTTTTTTTTTCATACAGTGTGCAGTATAAAACACTACATATGGCTGAAACCTCAACATCCCGACGTCGGGCACTCAATTTAACCCGCGGAACTAGGCCTACACCCCACCAAAGCACCCTGACACACTTTTTGGAGCTTTAGTCTTCGGGGAACATCATCAACTGGACCGCTGCACACTCGAGCGCGGAAGGCGCCACAGGAGAGAGGCGGAGGGGGGCCGTTGGGTTGATCTCTCTACAGTATTCTCTCGAGATGTACCCGGGCGGGGCAATCAAATATTTGAAGTGGCGGAGCCCCCGCACTCGGTACGCTGCGGTACGCTGCACGCTTGCACTTTAAATATCTACTTCAGTACCATAAATCCCAATACCAGCGAACCAGTGGGAGGCGGGCAATTCAATTTGATACGCAATGTACGTAGCAAGTCTAGGCCGATATTTTATCAGTGGGAGTTGAGAACAGGGGTCTCTCCTTGCGTGTTTCCTGCCGTCGTTCATCCATGGTCCACTCAGTAAAATATTCACGGTACAAACTTAAACTTCCACTGCTGTGTTTGTATATCGAAAGGATAGCCTTTCTTTGAATGTACCCTTAGTATAGTTTCTACAACCCAACGACAGGTCGTCATGTCTCATTCCCCCAACACACGTTGCTTGCGAAAACAATAGACCAGTGTTTGACAAAAAAACAAAAAACAGACTGCTCACGGGCATTAGGTGTAGTGACTTTTTTGTACAGGGTACAGGCGCGCCCGCACTAAGAGCCGCACGTAAGAACTTGGCAATTAAGAGTTCGGACATATGCATAAAAAACCCGAATCTAAGAAACTGAGCACCAGTTGCGAACTCGGGTACAGTAAAACCCCTGCACTAAAACCTGTATACAGAGCGGCCATTTGTAGTCAACCCCTTCGAGGAACTGCGACTAAGAACCCCAGCCTCGCCCAAAACAACAACAATAGAGGTTCTCAAGAGTGCGGGCGCTAATTGTACTCTAGCATATCCGTTTCGGCTGCAAACCACCGCATCGTCTGCTGCTTGCTGCTGCTGTGGCGCCGTGCCTGCCACGCCTCTTCCCCAAGCACGGCTCTCCCAGAAAACCTTTGTACGGCACTCACAGCAAACAGGAGCAAACACTACACGGGGGTACGGTGCCGAGGAAGCTCGCTGAAGTCTCATCCGCTAGCGCCAACTACCAATCAAAAACGCATCGAAGGCAAAGCACCCAAAGATATTGCCCGTTCCAGCCATACTTAGCTATGCATTCTCATGAGTTGCCCGGCGTGAAACGTGAACATTACCCCTCCAGCACCACGGTGCTCAGACCCCACGGCATTCTGCGCACTTTCGTCGTTTCCATCGCAGTCAGTGATCGGCGGGACTGGTTCAAGAGACTCCCATGAGTGATGACAGGCCAACGAACACAAACAAGACGTGAGACGGAGATCATCCTTCAACAGGAACATTACCCGCACCACCAAGGAAGAAAAAAACGTCCTGGGTGGGGGGACGGCTATATGCAAGGCCTGGATTCTCTCCAAACCCTCACAAAAGTGCAACTCTGACTCTAGCCGCTTAGAACCTCGCGTAAGACGTGCTATCGCTGAAGCGGCAGGGAAGAACCTTCTCGTCTTGACGCCGAGCTCTAAACGCGACATGTGAGATGTCAAAGTACACACGGAGCGAGAGGGGACAACGGAGTGGAACCGGGTTTCGTCGAGGTGAGTTCGAAATAAAAAGTTCATGACCAAAAGGCGGGGGTG
>CACKRE030003935.1:0-21051 GCA_902602495.3 Ectocarpus sp. CCAP 1310/34
AGCGCGGTCGATGCTAATAATAAAAACACACACACACACACACACACACACAACCATAAACTTCTGACGACGACGGCTATTAACAACAATGCATAGGTCCACCCTACCCTATTCACGCGCTTCCGGCGACTCTGAACGAATACGCCCGCTACCTCTTTTCTTGCGAGAGATGGATTTATCTGAACTGCCGCCACGCAACGAAGACATTAAGCCTGACGACCGACAGCACTGATGCTGACTACGCACCACCGTAGCCGCCGTCCCAACCGTGTTTATGTTGTCGATGCCATCACTGCTGGCATCTTTGCTGCAATTGCTTCCGCTAATTGCTGCACTCTCGGACTGGGTCACCCCGCCATACGTTCGCGGCGGCTGCCCCGGCAGCTGCTCCTTTTCTTCGCCTAGCATCACAGATTGCCTACGCTCCGCCGCCGGCGAAGAGAGCGATCGGCAGTGTGGAGTATGGCAGCGTTGGAGCAGCCGTCCTTGCTCTGGCTTCACCTTGCCGCACGAGGCCGCACCGCCTCGGGGCTCAGGGGATGAGGACGGGGACCCAGACCCATCCCCCCAGCCGCCCGATTCTCCTTTCGCTCGTCGTAGCAACGCCTCGATATGGACGAGAGGAAAGGGGTGAGTCAGGCCATTCACCGCTCCTGCCGGCAACCAACGCCGCCGCCCTTATACCGGTTTCCGGCGGTTATTGGATCTGTTCCACGTTCTCCTTGTGTACCGAGCCGTGCGTGCCCGATTGCAACCCTACCGCTTAGGGGCGGGGAATCGCGAAGGCTTCTGTTTCGCCCGCTCTCAGTCGCTTTCTTCGTCCTCAACCTCACGGTTGCGTGCATTGCATGTTCAGGGAGATGCGCATTGGAATTTCACTCTTGAAGCAGATTCTGCTGCTGGAGCTCCTGATTCTGCTTCTCCCGTTGCTCCTGCCGCTCCTGTCGAATTGTGTTCATCGCCGTTAACCTTGGCAAGCCGAACAGAGCGTCGCTGCTTCGGCTTCGCCTCGAGCTCGAAGGCAAACCCCCTGCGCTCGAGAGGTTCGTGTCAAGCCCACTGCGAAATGGGCGGGCGTTATCCTCGCGTTCCGGGGCGGGCCTATTCCCATTGACCGCCGGTACGGGTTTCAATGATTGTACCACTGGTGTGTCGTTATCATCGTTTTCAACAGATACCGCACTTAGAAAACCGACCTCCGCGGAAGACAGGGAAAACTTTCCATCTCTCTGGGGAGATTCATCGACCGCTGCTCTTGTCCCACGCTGTATTTCGTCCAGTCCTTCGGGCGTTCCTGATGATACTCATCGCGTCGCGAGAGTCTGCGGCCGGTGTCGCACTTCGGTCTGCAGCAGCATTCAGAGGAAGAAGACGAGCAGAGAAGAAGCTGTCCCCTCTCTTGGGCATTCCCTTGGCGGCAGGTACGGGCTCGCGGTTTACGTCTGGCTGCCCCAGCGGGTTCTCTTCGGCCATCATGGATCGTCCGACCGATTGCTTGGCGTCCGAGCACAGTTCAGATGCTGGGACGGTGGGGTCGATGAAAGCAAGGGACGCGGCCGGACCTCTCTCGGACGTGTGTTCGACAAGCCCATCCTCCAGGTCCAACCCTATTGCAATGTCGGCCTTCGTTTCTGCCGGTTCCGCTACGGCGTTGATAGCGGCGCCAGGGCCGGATAAAGACGGGACTCTAAGGGAGGCGGTGGGGGTGGTGGTGGAACTTGAACCAACGCCAAAACGTTTCTCCGTCGATTCTTCCACGCAGACTACCGTTGTCGTAGCCGGGGGCGCCACTTGGGCGGGGAACTCATCGGTCTCGGCAGCAATTACCTCATCACAGCGCGCCGGAGGGGTCGGTACGAGCGACAGCGCTCCTCTTGGTTGAACACTGGCGACGCTGAGCTGTGTCGAAGACGATGAAAGTTCTACCTCGCCGGATTGTAGGTCGATGTGGATGTCGTCTTTTCCCAGGTTGCTGAGCGCTTGGCAAACAATGGCGAGCTGCTCCTGAGTCTCTGCTAGTTGCTCGTCCGCCCTGGTGGGGTCATAACCAGAACGGATGAATCGTGAAAATGCTTGTGCAAGTGCGAGGGACAACCTCAGGAAAACGATGTCAAAAAAGAAGATTCCGAAAACGGACGTGAAGCTCTCAGGAAAGCGTTGCCTTGCCCATATAGGATGCTTCGCAATATTAGCGATACAGAGCACCTGCACGTATACTGATATCCAAAAAGGTTCAAAATGAATCACGCTTGCATCTTTCAACTCCAAAGAAGGAGGAATGTTGCTAAGAAGATTCGAAGCTAGTCTCGCCCTGCCACCAAACCGACACCATCATTGATTGCAAAAAATCTCCAACGCCGACTCCAACAAGCCTATGCTCGCTTCGCTTACTCCGCGTTATCTTTGCTTCACTCCGATCCAATTCACTCCACTCCTACTGCGATCCGTTTCACTTCCTTTAGATACTGGGAAGGAGTGGGAGGAGTCAGTCTGGTCGCAAGGTCGCACCTTATCTTGGCGTCTTCGGCGTTCTTGGCTCTCTTCCATCGGCAGAAATAATTTGCGGGAAAGAGCCCAGAACCCACAACAGACGAAAACATCGGAGCAGTTGAAAAAACGGTGTTGAAATCCGACCGCATGAATGAATTGTTCGCTTAATCGGGCACGGTCCAGAGTCACAGCAACCATGCTTGGGAAACAGCAACAAATGATGTTCTCAACAACCCGGGAAGATCTCCCCCGAATGTTCGCATTTCTGAGTCAACTGTTTCGCATTTGTACGCCGTTGTACTGCAATGTTTGCGTTCGTTTGAGCCGTGTCGCATTCGTTCGACGTTCTACTGTATTCCTGGCCGGCGGGGTGAAGCAGCATGGTAGCTGCAAAAGTTGAGGCACGGCAAAAAAGTGTACCCAGTGAAAGACAAGTTAGGTTGGGGCGGTTACTGTCGTTTCCTCCGTCGGATCAAACTACCTGACAAATCGCCTCAAAGAGGCCTTGTTGTTCATCGTCGTCGTTTCGGAGCCGTTCAGATTCCGCCTAGAAGCCGGCGCATGATCACGCCAAGCACGGGGGAAGGAGAAACGCATAGACTTCTGCCGTTAGTTATCCGTAGCGCATGAAGGAAACATCGGAGGTGACGTTGCGCGAATTCGTCGGAATCGCCTATCTACTCTTCTGTCGTTGTCAGGATGGACTCTCGGGAAAGCTGCTTGCCTACAGATCCCAACGTTGGTCACGTGTTAATGATACGGTTCATCAGCTTCAGCGGTTGCATAAGGGTCAGCATTGGCCTGTTTACGGCCACCCCACTTTGGACTCACATTCGTGCGAAACAATAGATAGGACGAAAACACAAACACAACCAAAGGCAGAGATTAATTTCAAGAAGATTTTTAGCGAAAACTCGCAACTCGGTATTTCTGCAACGGAAGCACTTTGAGCAAAGGACGATGGTTCGGATCGGGGCAATTGGGGCATCGGGTTTCCTTCCCATCGTTTGATGTGATACGCTGCATCTGACTATCTGGCAAGCGAAACCTTCAGTGGTGGTTCTGATGATGCGGCGCAACGCGTCGGACACGACCACTACCACCACCATCGTTGTCACCAGTTGTTCTCGAGCATCGCCGAGGTCTTCGTCGAGGATGTCCACGGTGAGCTCGTACCGCCTAGTATTGATCATTCGCCGGTAAGCTTGCTCGTGCTGGACGTAGAGCTGGTCTTCAGCTTCCTTTTCAAACCGTTCTTTCTCCCTGAATTTACTGAGAACAATGAACGGCCAAGAGTGATGGTATCAGTGTTTTCCCACCCTCACAACAGAGGGAGAAAACGGATGACATAGGAAAGAGCACTCGATTGATAATTTGCCATCGTTGAATCAAGTCTTGGTGTCATCTGTTCCGACCGGGTTTCTTGAGACTTGCGCCAACCGTTGTGTGAGACGGTCTCAGTCCTCAAGTGCCGATGAGAAGACGTTCTCTGGGCTCTATTTCAGTATCCTTTCTCGCGCTCCTGCTCGCGTTTCCCCAACACGACGGAATTTTGCCAAGGCCCGCAGGACGTTAGACACTGCCACGCGCAAACGTTCGCTTTCCCGTAGAACGGTTTCTCTCCTTCTGTAATGAGCGGTGTATGGCCTCCCGCCTGTCGAATACAACTCACACCTTAGAAGCGCATCTCTTTGGGCGAGAAGTCCGAGAACAGACCCTCCTCCGCCACCTGTGTAAGCACCCTCCTCCTCGTTTTCACCGTGTTCGCTGTCACCGGAGAGCAATACTCGATCGAAATCACCGTCATCCTGGCCGTGAACGTCACCCTCGGGAGCTGCGGAGGCTGCGTCGGCCGTTGACGACCTCCACGTGGACTCCTCCAGCAGAGCACGCAGGGCAGCCTTGCACGATTAGACGGCCGCAGTGGAAGCAATGAAGGGACCAAAGAACGGTTGTCAGTCATCATATTCCCGAGAATGTGCTTCCGCTGGAGACAGTTGTTGAGATCATTTACTACCAAATGGTCGAATAGTCGTCGACAACTTTAGGACAACCATCATACGACCCACAACACATGTACGCAGTATTTGCACATACCGCTATCGCTGTCGTGCGCATGTTTCCTGCAAAGCCACGCAAGACGCACAGCGGGTCCGCCGTATCAATAGCCGCTCGTATACCACCAATTCGCCAACAATGGGTATCTTGTAGTTTTCAGGCCGAGACGTGCGTGACCCCGCTGGTGCCAGGCTTTCGTAGCATTCTTGACCCCGAATATCCCGCCACCTGCCTACCACGTGTGCCCGGCCTCGTCCCATCATAATCTAGGCTTCTGTAGGGGGGGCCGACCATCTGAATGCGACTAACCCGTACCCTACCACGGTCACCTGAGGGCCGTGGTCGTTGGCTTCTTCGAGCTCTCTGGCCAGCTCGTTAACCCGCTCGTTGGCCTCGCGTTTGGCCTCCGACTCCCTTGCTTGCGCCAAGGCGCACCTTGCCTCTAACTCTTCCGCCTCTTCAAGGGCCGTGGCCAGGGCGGCCTCCGCGTTTGCGGCTCTTCTTACCGCCGTTGCCGCTGCCGTTGTCGCTGCCGATTCTGCGGTTGTGGCTCCTGCCTTTGGTTCTGCTGCCTGTGTTGCTGCATCCACACGTTCTGGTTTCGGTGTTGCTACTTCTGCGAAATCCGTGCGGGGTTGTGGAAGACCACCAGTGGAAAATAATTACTTCGTCAGGAAAGAACAATGACATAAATTTTGTTGTTGTCTTCACAAAAAAAAACGTTCTGATCTCTATATCCGGTACCTCCCTCTGTTCGTGCTGATCCAACACTTGACCCTGTCGATTCCTGGAGACGGTTGGGGATCAAGAAAATTGATGTTATTGGCTCTCTTTGCCTCCACGTTCATCTAGCTAGATTCTAACCATCATCAGCTTCTGTGTCAGGTGGCCGCGGCGTCGCTGGCGGTGTTGGTGCATCATCCCCTTTCGCCCGGTGGACAGCTTCGTCGGCCTCTTTCAGCTGCCGCTCCAAGTCCACCACGCGACCTTCAAGCTTCAGTTTTTCCTCGAGAAGAACCGCCAGAGAAGCCTGGACCACTCGGGGGGGGGAAAGTGTCGTGTCAGATAATTGTTGGTGATGCTGAACCAAGCTCCTTCATTTTCGCGCTCTGGTTGTGTGGCCAAACGAATGTCGCTTTGCATGTCGCTAAACTAATTTCATTGCAACACACGCCAACGAAACGAGAACGCGTTGGAAATATTGTCACAACTAAGATGGCTATAAAAATGCAGTAACCTTCAAAATATTTCGTTGACAGAAACCCTCCCCATCGCCGGCGCACCTGTACCCCGTTCTCTTCGTCTTCCTCTCCTACGCCAACCCGAAGCCCTTCCAACCTAACCTTCAGCCGTTGTCGGTCCCACAAGGCCACCGCTGGCGGTGTTGGGGAAGCCGTTTCTAACAGCTCGGGGTTCAAGCACTCCACTCGCTTCAGCTCCGATGTTACCGCTTGGAGTTCAGCCTCCGTGGTGTCTACTGCGTCGCGAGCTTCGAGTAACCGAGCCTCTAGGCTGATTATCTTTGCCTGGTCCTCGGTCTTCTCGTGTAGCAAGCACTCGAGAGCGGCCTGGGGGGGTGGGGGACAAGTAATTCATCCATTGCTGCTTTTCTATGGGGGCGGTCGCGCGCAAGATCGAGATGTTGTTCGTGCCGAAGGCATCCGAAACGGCCCGCGATACGGCCTCGCGTGAGTTTCGGGTGTTGACTTCCACAAGGCAACCCGAATCAAGGGTCTCGTCGATGGTTGATATTGTATGAGGGTATTGTTTAACGTCTCTCTTGTGTATCTCTTGTTGGGTTCGGTGTCCTTTGGTGGCAAGATTGTACAATGTCCATTCGGCCACATCCGTGTGCTTAGGAACGGACTGGCGACTGGTGTGTTGTGGATGACGGTTCCATCCCAGAAAAACGCAACGCCTTTCGGGTGGAAGTACAATATGACGACTAACGAAGGAATATCAACAAGAGCCGGACCACTAGATTCGTGGAGAGGCGTCCAACCTGTTGCGACTAGAAGCGAACAACAAAAATCAATGTGCAAAGGTGACCGATCAACCTACCTGTCCTCCCCCCTCTAGCTCTTCGTCTTCAACCGCCAGCCTCAGGCTCTGCAGCCTCAGCTCCGTGCGCTCCCGGAACGAGTCGTGCGCCCGCTGGGACGCCTCCATCGCCGCTTCCAGCTCCGACACCCTCCTCCTCGATGCGGCTGTCTCGTCTCTCGCCGTCACCTCGCTCGCCCGGGCCCGCCCAACTCCCCTTTCCAAGCGCCTGTTCAAGTCGTCGTCTTGCGCTGTCGCCTCCCTCTCTTGTCGGTGGGAAGAGTACTCGGTGGTTGCACTGGTGATGGCTTCCTCCGAGTGGGGCGTGGCACGCCCTGTTTCTTGGAAGGAAAGCTTGTCTTCGGAGCTCCGCGGTAACGACGCTTCTGTCTCCTCTGCTCCTGCCGCCACCGAGACCGTTTCGGTCGCAAGGGGCCGTCCTTCCGTGCCATGGCGTACGAGAGCGACATTTCCTGCTTCTGGCGCTCCCGGCAGTTGTCCCGCCACCGCGGAAGCGGCAGCTCTAGCCTCGGCCTCCTCGAGGTCGACCTTCAGGCCGGCTTCCCTGGCTTCCGCCAGCCGCAGCGCTTCGTTTGCGCTGTTCAGCTTCTGCTCGAAGTCCGCGCGTGCGTCGACGGCGGCCCGGGTCAGCTCGGCGGCGAAGCCGTCGGAGATGGACTTCTGATGCAGCAGCTCTGCAAATGCCGCCTTTTTGTTGATGCATATCGGACGATGGGGAAGCTTGCTCGTGTTACTCGAGGTGCACAAGAGCAGTAGGCATGGGAGAAGCAGATAGTGGGGGGGTGCATCACGTTGTTCCAACTATGCCAATACGTGCCAGTGCAGTCAATCATGTCGGATGGGTATAGAAATCGAAAATACGTTCCCTACGGATGAAAAATTTGCTCAACAACAACGACATTTGCACGGCGTTAAGCCACCGTATCACACGCATGAACACCTGAGAATCGTTTTCCTCCTCCTCCTCTTCCGCGGCTAGCCTCAGCTTCTCCAACCGGCCCTCCGTACGCTCCCGGAGCAGATCACCTTCTCGTTTCGACTCAGCGATGGCGTCCTCCAGCTCAGCTATCTTCTGTCTAGCCACCCGTCTTTCGTCCTCGACGGCCTCGGCAGTCACCCTCTCTCGGGCGAGTGCTTGGGCAAGCTGGCGGCGCAGAGTGTCGACCTCCTCTCTGGCCTGGTCCAACGATTGTTTTGCTCCGTGGAGCGTTGCTTCTTGGGCCGCAAATCGTTCGGCAGCCTGCCGGCATCGTTTAAAAACGTCAATAAAATGGGAGGACACTCCAGGATATGATTGGCATCCATCGATGTTGCACCCCAGGCGAGAGGGCTGACTGTGCGTGCTCGTAATTTCTCCACGGACTTTGTGTACAACAACGTGAATACCCCACCGCTCTCGTTCAAAACTTTTCCCACTTGTAAGAACATCATGCGATTTTCAAGCTTGAACCCAGGCACTCTCTGGCATGGGCGATAACAGCGGTGGGGCAAGGATACCTCAGATTATTTTTAGGTCGCCCACAGCATGTTTCACTCCAGGCGAAAGACACTCTCGAATATCCCATCCGCAATCCGTTTCTCCTTTCCCCTTGCCCTACCTGGCACTGGGCCTCATCTAGCCGACTCTCCGGCAGCGCTTGACTTCGTTCCCCCTCCTTGGAGGCTTCTCTTTCTAGCACAGATACCCTGTCGTCTGACGATTCTATCTCTTGCGTCGCAGCGGCGATAGCCGTAGTCCCGGCTTCCTGCGGGCGGCCGAGCTCCGCACACCCCTCCCCGATCTCCGCTGGTGCTGCAAGTGTTTCCGACTTTTGCGGCCTTCGCTCTTGACCCCGGACGCCGTCTTGCGGTACAAGGCCTGACCCTGGCGTATCGGCAACCGAGCAGTCTGCTGCCTTACCTTGCCCATCCTCTTCCTCCGCGGCAGAGCTGCTGGGTTCGCCATAGCCGCAGCCGCTATCGCCACCAGCATGGCTACCCGCGGCAGTAGCCGCCTTGCCCGCCTTTGGCTGTTGTTCGGAAACTTGGGCCTTCTTCGCGGCATCGACCTCGGCCTCAAGTGAAATCAGCCTAGCCTCTGCCGCTTCCAGTGCATCGGTCGCGGCTTCAAGCTTGTGTTCCAGTCCGGAGCGGATAGTTTCTGCCGTGTTGAGGTCTTCTGCGGAACGCTGCTCGATTTCTTCCTTCTCCATAAGCAGGGCCGTTAGCGCGGTCTTGTAAGACGCGAGAAGGATGGCGGGGATTGGCCGCAAAGGAAAAAACGGGCAAAAGAGGAAGTTGTGGTAGAGACGCTTCGGGTCGTTTGGAGAGGTGTTTTGACGGTGATCTTTGGACGCATTGGTGACGTCCCGAGCCCTGGCCTAAGAAGGGGAATAGCCACACATAACACTGCAAGAACATTCGATAATGGATCAATTCACTTCTCTATAAAATACCGAGACAAGCTCATCTGGGAGGGGGTTTCGACGTGCTGGTCCTATCAAAAAAGAGCCGGCAACTCGTCGTATCATTTTGTCACCTATGGAGGTTCTTTTCATAACGAAACCACGGTCTCTGCGCACCTCATCTGCGTCCCTGATGCAGGCGGTGCAGTCCCACATATGAGAGGAACATCCCACACGCTCGTCTCTATAGACGAAATCTTGGCTTGGTTTGAGTGTAAGTGCTTCAAGAATGTATGTTCACCTGTGCCCCGTTCTCCTGGCTTTCTTCCTCAAACGCCGCCCTAAGCGTCTCGAGTCTTTCTTCTACCCCCTTGAGGAAGAGAACGCGCTCCTCTGCCACCCCCTCCAACGTCCCTTCCAGCTCGGCAACCCTCGTTTCCGCTGTCTCCTGCCCTTCTTTCGACCTTGCCGCCGTTTCAGCCGAACGGGCCAACTCCTCCCTGAGAAACGCAACCTCTTCCGTGGCTTCAGCGACAGCCTCCTCGGCGACGCGAAGCTTGTCTCTCGAGTTTTCCAAGCTTCGACCTCGTTCGCCCGCCGCCTCTACAGTTGCCTCTGCTCTCTCCACCGCGGAAGAGATTCCGTTCGCTGCCCTCTCCGCGCGTTCTTCGCGTTCTCTGCGCTCGAGCGTCGCCCGCAGCTGCCCAACCTCCACCTGCGCCCGTTCCCGGGAACGGTCGTGTTCCGCAACGGCTTTCCGAAGGCTCCCCTCGAGCCGGGCAGTCTTGCGCATCGACTCATTGTTTTTCCCCTCAGCCTCCGCCCGGGTTGTTGTGTCCATTACCCGCGCTCGCTCTACCTCCCATCGAAGACTCTCTACGTCTGTCCTAGCGGCTCGCAGTGCCTTCTCGGTAGGTCCAAGGGCCGCCTCGCTCGACGCCGGCCGTTCTGCTGCGGCAATCCTCGTCAACTGGTGGGAAGTTATCTGAGACTCTGCTTCGACGGCGGTGGCGTGCTCGCTGGCCCTGGTCATAGCAGGCTCCGATTGGCCTCGGACTCGGTTGTTCTCGGCAGCCTCAACCTCTCCGTCGGCCTTGTTGAACTCCTGGACTGCCTCTTGCATGGAGTCCCCGGTCCCAACCCGGCTCCCACAGGAGTTTTCATTTTGGCCGGCTTTGTTCTGCTCGCCACTCGATTGATTCTCGCAGCTCTCTAGCGCGGCATGCATCTTCCACGACCTGGTCTCGACAGCGGGGAAAACCTTGGAATTGGTTCCATCAATCATCCAGGCGACCGAATGATTGCCATCAAGGGTGCTAGTCTCTTGTTCCCTGGCGTGGAGAATCTCGTCCGCTTGTTTTCGGAACCGTGCCGTCTCCGAGCGACTTTCGCTTGCGGCGCGACACGCGTCGGCGACCCGCTGCTCCGCCTGTACCTTCTCTTCCAGGAGGACTGCTATTACTGCCTGGGGGGTACGGGAAAGTACACCCCGAGGGTACGGTGAAAGTAGAGAAAATATGAGATCGGTTGACTGTGTGGACGTTCTGGCACACCTGGTGCAGGGCATACTTCGACTGCGGTGTGAGTGCCCTACAGTCTTCAGGGCGCTCAAGCTCGACGAAAACCATTGTGAAGTATTGGAAAATATGCGTCTGGCAATAGCAAAGCCAAGGGACCTCGAGAACTGGCCACAGCTTCCAGTCACACTTCTGAGTCAATACCCATTTCACCAGTAGTACATGGTAAACCTTCGGCGATTGCTCCCTGGACCAGCAAGGCTACGAACTTATACCCCGAACATGATGCCGTACCTGTGCATTGTTCTCCCTCTCCTCTTGATCAAACGCCACCCTGAGGATTTCCAACCTAGCCTCGGCCATATCCTTGTGGCTCTGGAACTTCAGCTTTGTCTCCTCGACGGCGTCCTGCAGTGTGGACATTTTCCTCGCCGATCGGGCCCTTTCCTCCGCCGCCGATGCTACCACCTCCGCGTGCTCGGCTCGAGCGGACTTGAGCTCGTGGCGGAGGCGATCGACCTCGTCCCTCGATTGTCTCGCAGTAATGCCCGCGGTTCGTAGCAGCAGCGCATTCGGCTGCTGCTGTAGCCCCGCTTCTCCTCCCGCTGCTGGGGTTGCTGCCACTTCTGCAGAGCGGCAGCGGTTTGTCCTGCCACCGTCATCGACATGTACACCTCCGGCCGGCCAGGTGACGTAAGTCCTTCCCTCCTCTGACACAGCGGAAGCCGCGGCGGCTGCCTTTGCCGCTGACGCTTCGGCTTCGTGTAGCCGGTTCTCGAGATGAGCCGTTCGTGCCAATAGCTCGGCTTTTTCACCCAGCAAGCATTCCAACGCGGCCTGTTCATCGCACAATAAAGCGTGGGGGTCGAGACGCAAGTCGCGGTCAATGTTTTTGACACAGGTCATGACTAAAAGTACCAGACGCTCGCCAGACCTTTTGGGCGGCGTGGAAGCGGGAAGCTTCTCACGAGTTGTTGAGACACCGAGACGGCCGGGAAAACAAACGTCAGTAGTCATGCAAGTAAGAGGGAAACTGTCAACAGCAAATGTGGAACGCTACGACGTTGCGATGACTCTGACGCGCTCTCCCGCACATGCGCAACGTGCGGTGTATCATTTCACTACCATTACGTGACAACCCCCCTTCCAAGAGTTCGCTCCCAACCCCCCCCCTTATCTTTAACCTCGCTTCCTCATTCTGGAATGCCGGGAAAGTCTGTTCCTCCGTGTGTCTACCAACTTCGCGCCACGTGCATAAATAGGTATTCAAAATACGCCTATGCTGCCTATTGCATATTCGTCATGTGTGTCACCTTCCCGCCAGCCTCCGCCTCCTCTTGTTCGAAGGCCGCCCTCAACGACTGGAGCCTCGACTCAGACCGCAGGCGCATGCGCTTCTGCTCCTTTGCCGCGCCTTCGAGCTGCCTTTCCAGATCAGCTATCTTGGTCTGGGCCAGGCGTCCACCTTCCGCCTCGACCCTCTCCGCTGCCCGCGCGCCGTCCAGCTGTCTCCCCAGAAGCTCGGACTCCTCCATGGCAACCGGGGATAGTTCTCTGGCTTCTTGAAGCGCGTGCTCGAACGAGGTCATCCGTTCTCCTGCTTCGGTGAGGCGGAGTACTGGTGATGGTGATGTTGTAATGCCGAGCTCCATTCTGATGATATCTTCCGCGCCAGTCGCCGCTGAGGAGGCGGCGAGGCCCGGCACGATGCTCGCGGTAGCTCTGCCCTTTGCAGCCGAGTGTACTGGTCGGTGATCCGCTTTGAGCCGGACAAGGGGAGCAGAGAGGCAAGATTCACTAGTGGTATCGACTGCGTCTGAGCCCAGCTCTGCCGCGGTTTCCGACATTTTTTCGTCCTGGAGATGACTTCTGCCAGGGTTGGCAATGCGAGGTGGTTCCTCGATGCCCATGGTGAGATGGTCGAATTCGGACTGAGCAGCTTGGGCAATCATGTCGTTGAGGTGGCGCTCCAGTTCATTCGCACGACTCTCTGCTCGCAGCTTCTCCTCCAGTAGGGTTGCTAAGGCGATCTAAATGGATATGGGTTCGTTTGGGGTTCGTAGGAGTTTGTAGCCAGGCAAAGGCAAGCAACGAGGGGGGCAGGTGAGACGGGCAGGCGTGAGCTAGCTTCCCCATATTTTTCTGACTTCTCCAGGAGACTTGTTGTAAGAAAACGTTTGGTGATCGACGTCCTGCCCGCACGTTGGAGACGTATGGAACATCAAGGCAATGACAAGGGGTGCAACATGTTGTGCTCCGCCAGTTCAACCCTTCCACATACGAAAAACGAAGTTGTTTCGGGAGTCACCGCACGAACGTAACGTGTAACAGATCAGGCGGCGTGTCCCAAAGCAGGAAGGGTACCGCAGTCAACCATAGGGCTGCCCTACTACCCACTGCTGCTGTCTCTCACTTGCGCTCCTCCTTCTTCTTGCTCTTGGGCAAAGGCAAGCTTCAAGACCTCAAGCCTAGACTCCGCCCTGGCCCGGAACAAGGAATGCTGCTTTTCTGACACCGAGAGAACCTCCTCGAGCTCTCTCACTCTATCCTCGGCCGCTCGCCGGCACCCGGTTGCCGTTGCCGCGGCCGCCACCACTTCTCCAGGATCTCGGTTAGGTGCACGGACCTTCGCTCGCGTTCTCGGAGGTAGAACTTCCGCGAGCCGCACGTTTGCCGCATGGTGAAGCTGTGGCTGTTGCAAGAGCTCTTCCGCATCGGCGATCCATGTCCGTCCTTGCTCGTCGGTCCTGGCTAATACGCACTTGCCGTCCTCCTCCGGACAAAACCCAGCCGGGTCATCGTTGAACACGCCTTGCCCGTCTGGTTGAGTGCTATTTTTGTTCTTGACTGCAATGGTGGTGTCAGCTTGATTGCCACTGCTGGGACCTCTCGTGACCTGAACATATTGGTGAGTGGTGGCGCCTTTCTCTGTTGCATAGCCCGAAAGGCATTGTCCAACTGCTTCCTGCTGCTGCTCTTGGTGATGCGGCGAAAATGGCTTCGTGTCTCGTTTGTTGACGACGCGTGCCTTCATGTCCGCCTCATTGCTGCCTCCGGTTGCCGACACCCGCGCGTTGATGCCAGACCTTCCATTCGCCGGGAAATCATCCATTTGCCCGTTCTGAGCCGAACTTAGGGCACATTGCAATGCACGTAGCTGGGACGTTAAACGGCGCGTGTTTTGGAAGAAAGGTAGGTGTTTATTGAGCTGAAGAATGGAAGATGTTGAAAGATGAAAGGTTGACGGGTGATAGACGTGGCGGTCACGGAGACAATATCACTTCCTCGTCCACCTCGGTGTCCTCGTGTCGATACTTGTTCTATCGAAGCGTGGAGCGTGCTACCCTATCGCGATGGCCGTACACTTGGGACATAAAAAAACACGGACTCCTCCACAAATTGAGAAAGAAAAGACGGCCCACAGGCTCAGCCCGCTCAATCGTTCAAACCTTGACAGGGACCCACGTCGTATCACCTGTTCTTCCGTGGCTCTCAACTCGCGCCCCAACCGCTCGCACTCCATCTCCGCTCGTTCCTTACCAATCTCAGCCTCAGCCGCCGCTCGTGCGGCCTCGACTTTTGCTCTGTCTGCGTCGGCTCTGAACGCGGCGGCTTCTCGCTCGGCATCCGCTACTCGCAGTCTAGCAGCCTTGACCTCGCGAAGGCTGCTCGTGGTGGCGTTTTCATCGTCTGAACTCGCTACTCCGAGCACTTCCGATGGGGCGTTGTTGGAAGTGCTTATCTTTTCCTGCAAGGCCCCTATTTCTTTGTCGTTCCGTTGCCTTTGTTTTTCACCGACAATGCTGGCACGGCGTCTTGCCGTTCGCAGACGAGCGTCGGTGCTCGAGGGCACTTCCCCGACACGTCGCACCCAACCCGCGGAGTGCCGTACCCCATCAGGCGCGGTCACTCCTGTACCGTCAAAAGCTTGGCTGTAGAAGCGCTCTTCTGAGCACCTGCTCAGGCGGCGACGCCCCGTTCTACTACGCGGTCCCGCCGAAACTACATTAACATGCGGATCTCTGCGCCTGTAACCTCCCGTTGCGCTCTCGTGTTGCCTGGCGTCTCTCAACTTCACTCCCTCCACCTCCAAATTGCTTTCGGCCTCCTTTACAGGCTTGGCTCCCGCAACCGCTGCCCGCTCGGCCTCTCGCAGCCGGCGTTCGCTCCGCGTCAAGTGCCGCAGCACTGATTCCAACCTCGCCTCCGCTGCCGACGCTCGAAACTCCGCGGAGGACAAGCGGTCAGCGGCGATGGCATCAGCCTGGCGAGATGCCTCGGCACGCCGGCGATGTTCGCTGGTCACGCGCGCGAGCTTGGCCTGGAGCTCAGCTACGCGAGTCTGGGCCGTCGCTTTTTCGATGGCTACGGATGCGAGACTGGCCTGCGTCGTCGCGCCGACAAACGACGAGGAGGGAAAGGCACAACCAAGGAAAGCCAACATCCAGGAAAGGCACTGTCAATCACAACGCTTGATTGACAAGCGCGGGTAGCTGAAGGCGTAGTACTTTCTGAGTGAACAAAAATGGTTGGGAAAAAATGGGTACCGGAGCTGGCCTCACCTGAAGCCCGGAAACATCCGCCTGGTCCAGCCGCTGCTGAAGGGCGAAAGCACTTGCCCTAGAGGTCAGCGCATCGCCTCTCGCCTTGACCAACGCCGCGCTGAACTCCCGCGTTTGTTCTTGCCCGCCGCTTCGCTTTCCCACGAGACCCTTCTGCGCCTGCGTTGTCGCAAAGGTGATCCAACAGAGCAAGATCCATAGTGTATACGAAGTCGTTGGCGGACGTGCCGACACGGGGATGGGGTTGCTGCTCTCAATCCTGTGCAGAAAACCTCGACAGCTCCATGCAATAACACCTCCTCAACCCTACATCACCTGGTCTCGCTTTCTCTCCGGCAGCGACGAGTTTTGCCCTCTTCCCTGCCTCAGTGCGCGCATCCTTCCAGCTTCCGCCGTTGCTGCTTCCGCAGACGCCACTGCCTCCGCCGCCTTGGCCTCGACAGCTCTCTTCTCCTCCAGTAGGGCGGCGAGGGCGGCCTTGGGGCCGTTATCAAGGCTCTCCATCAGCATGTCGTGAGTTTCTTTCAGCGACTCGCGGGCTTTAGACAAGGCAGCCTCGGCGACGGCGCGGGCGGCGCGCTCGCGGTCGGCCCCGTTCTGCGCGATTTCCACCTCTCGTCTGTAAGGATGCATGATTGTGCGGGATGACGCCGTTCGGCTGTGATAATGTTTTTCGCGTGGGAGAACTGGTTACTTGGATGCAGTGTTTTGCCAGGTTGTATTTGTGCTTTCATGTCAAACCTTCGCTACTTGCTGTTTGCCCACGAGAAAACACCGTAACAATAAAAAAACCCTCAGTGACACTACCCAACATGTCGTGTATGAAATTGGCACGTACTACCTGTGCTCATTCTGTGAACAGATTGGTGTCCAAGTACATCCCCCAAGTCCCAATGATCTGATTTTATGGTGTGTGTTGAAGAAATCCCGCACGTGCAGTGTTCCTTTGCTCTAAACGCACCGTGCTTGTGCTTCAGCATGGGCCAAAGCCTCCATGATATCCCGCAGATTGTCTCCCTCTCGAAGGCCATCAGCCTTGACGTCTCGTGTCAAACATTCCTGGAGAGCGCAGCCTCCAGCACGCCCGGCTTCTGTTGCTCTTGCAGGCCGGTGCTGCGAGTGTCAACGTACGGAATTTCGGCAAGTGGTGGGCTCGGCACTCGACGGGGAATGCTGAGCGCATCAGGTGCACTTCTGCAAAACATTGCACGTAGCGAGGCAACCGCCGTAGCTCAATGGCCGAATGCTGTTCGCTTCGCTGATGCGATTACTGTGCGATGCAGGCGATTGGGCGTGAAATATTCACCGAACCTGTGGTGCCACATCGTTCAAAAAAAAGTTACTGGGAAACGCGTGTACAAGCAAGCGACCCCGGTGGCTTCTCACCCACCAAAGACTTACCCGGCCGTGCATCGCCTGTCTTCTGCTACCCTACTGAACGTTAGGTCCCCGTCGTCTCTTGGCTCGAGCGATCAGCTCTACTTCTGGGTTAGCTCGTCTCGCTCGTGTTGCTTCTCCTACAAGCGGGAAAATGCCCGTATTTCACCTCATGAACCTCGCCCCGTCCTCCGTAGTCAGCGATGCTGGTCGCAGTGCCTTTGCCTGCCTCGTGCATGCTCCTTGCTCGGTTGCCACCGTGCGATGCCACAGCAGAAGCAGTCGCAGCGTTGGGCAACCCCGACCATGGCAGCGACTCTTCCACTGCTAGCCGCCGGGTCGACTCCTGCTGCGGTCTTGCAAGGTGAGACGGAGACGGAAGTGCTGTTGAGCTGGGATGCACCACTGCGTCACACCACCTCGTTCCATCTGCATACCACTGGTTGGGGTTGGTAGCTTCGTCTCTGCTGCCATCGTCCTCACGTCGAGGAATCAGATACGTTTGTCGAGGACTGGACGAGCGGGACCATGCCTGTAGTCGATGGCGCCCACTTCTATCCCCCGGCCTACCATCCCGTCGGCGTCCGCCTTCACCACCACCACCAGGACGAGGGTTTAGCTCCTGACACCGTGCGGTTACGCGTGCTTTGCTCCTATACCAAGTAGAAGGTTGCATTCGTGAGGACATGTGGAAGATTGTGTGCCATGAGTTGCCCTTACTTCGCGCCGTCCGGGCCCATACGCGAAAGTAGAATCTAAGAAAGCGAGGCTGAAATTCGACAGAAACCACGAAATCCTCGAGCGTCAGCTCAGAATTCCGCACGTGGTTATGTGCAATAGAGTCATGCAAGGTTTTCACTCCACATAGGAAACCCAGCTCAGCCCCGAAATGTGCTTTATCATGGTCAGGCCGATATGTTAGTGTGCACGTTTCCACAAATATTCCGCTCTACCGTGAGAAGAAAGCAGGAAACCAGCGCAGGATGCACGCGACGGAGGTAAATCGGAGCAGTGGAGCAAGCCTCAGAACACCAGCATCTTTTGAATTGAGTGTCTTTCGCCGATGACTTCAACTTAGCCACATGCACTGCAGCTGATTTCTGCGCACTTGTTTTTCGCCAAACCTACTAGTCTTTGGTTTATGTCGTTTTATTTTGTTTTGTTTTTTTTACTGGCACGTACTGCTGACCCTTGGGGTCCTTCCGGAAGGCTACCCCGCAGGCTGGTGGTGCGCACGTTCCACTATTTAGTTATATATTTGTTTCTGATTCTTTTGTTTTCTTGTATTTTATCGCTCTGCTAACCCTTGGGGTCCTTCCGGAAGGCTACCCCGCAGGCTGGTGGTGCGCACGTTCCACTATTTAGTTATATATTTGTTTCTGATTCTTTTGTTTTCTTGTATTTTATCGCTCTGCTAACCCTTGGGGTCCATTTTATTTTGGTATACCTTTTCTAGGTACTTTAGCCTGTGACCACGGAAATTGACCGAGTCAAGTGCTGGATTAGTACGGAGAGATTGAGACAAAAGGAGGTACTCGATAGAGAGACCGGGATGGTTTTTAATGTGAAGACAACAACTAGACGGTATGCATATCCACACGGACACTCTGTCATTCTCACGGTCCCGCTTGTCTCAGGATTCCCGACCGACTGTCGGTCCCAAATGTGTTCCTACCTTGTAGCCTCACGGTTTACTGCCTGTGTCTTCCTCCAGGCCGACTGCGACCGCCCCAGTCTCAATATATCAAAGGGTGGTTCCTCTAGGTCTAGAACACGGGAAGAACCATCGGATCCTTTGAAGTAGGTGTCTCGGGACAGTGGGGAAAACCCAACATCTAGTGCGCTGCCGCCACTTCCGACGCGGGAGGCGGTCCACCTATTCTTGGTAGTAGTAGCTTTCTGACGATGACCAAGTTGTACTGGTTCGCCGCCCATAAGACTGCTGTGCTTCGTCGGCCCAATAGTAGAATATGTGCGCCCTGAGGTATGCCTGTTGTTGTGGTGGCTCTGTCGCCTCACTGACGTCAGGTCGTATCCAGGCATGCCATGAAGGCGACTGGACCTATGGCCTCGTGGTATCGGGGCTGCTTTCTCGTTCGCCTTGTTAATGCCTCTCATCCCACGATTTTGCAGCAATCTTTTCCTGCGCGCTGTAGGTCTCTACCCGTTTCCATGGCTGGAAAGATCCAGGGATCCGTCATCGAAACGCGGTCCCTCTTTCACCTCCACCTACTTACATGTCCATCGTCCCGTAGAGTTATCACGAGTTCTCGGAACGCACATGATCAAGTGTAGCGACACCATCGCTACATGCCACCCTCCTTATACCCTAAGTGCGCATGGCATGCCCCCTTCACTGGTGTTGGAGAACACAGCAGATTGATATGCTTACTTGATGGTGAGATGCGGGCGGATCTCCACGTATCTCGCCGCACCTCTTGTTCCTGTTCGTCGGAAACGGCCAAAATATAGTTATTATCCGATTCTTCGTCTTCATCGCGCGGCCCGACACCGGATATCCACCAGATGGCGCCAAACTGTCTTGTTGAACCTGCTACCGTACGAAGGATGCCACTGCATGTTTGTCGTGAAAGAGTAGTAGAAACTCGGATAGGTCAGATAACACCACCAACTCACCGCCATGCCGGTCAGCACGTTCCTCCTATCGGTAGATGTGCATGATCATTAATTTTTTCGTGAGACGTATGTACATGCTGCTGTATAGACTACGTGGCGTGTTAAAAGTTCGAGTTGTTTGTCGACATGTAAACGGGCAGAGAGAGGGCGTGCATGTACAACGGAAAATGCACAACGAACTTCATTCAGCCGCTCTCTACCCTCCTGCAACCGTCTTCAGCAGTCCGCCTCCCCGCGAAGATACTCACACCTGATCCGCAATCCCCCTAGACGAATCTTCAGGGCAAGGCAGACTCATCATGATAAACCCTTTCATCCCAGGCGTAGCGGTGGTGGCTCTCGCCAAGGCAACATCTGCAGATGCGAGCTTCTCAAACGTCAAGATCTCCCAATTTCAGCAAGCGGGCCTAGATCTGTCCTTCCTGGTATCTTGGGACACCGCAGACACCACCACTGAGAATCCGGCTTCCGGATCGGGGTTGGTCGATGTTTGGCTCGAGACCAGACAGACGGAGGCATCTTCCATCGTCAAGACCGTCCTCCAGCAGGTAATTGTTAATTGCTATGGCAGGACAACGTGAGATACACGGACGGCTTTGACAGAAGTTGCACTGCAATGGCTGGATCTTCATGACTCATTATTCAGATTGTTATGGTCAGACGCCAGGAAGCAGCACGCTCTCTGTCTGCGCCGTCTAACGTGCGAAGTACCAGTCAGTGTACGCATACGAAATGACGAAATGACGGTAGTGTCCATGTACTGTGGGTGCCCAGGTCGTCTTCTCCAAACAACATATGTCCGTTCACCCTTGACACACCAAAGTACTTGCCCAGCAAATTGACCCCCTGAGTGCGCTGTACATGGTGTATGATTGGGTCGTTGGGGAGGATAATGTATAAGGTTGCGGCACGCACCGTGCGGTAGGCTCCAGTTCCTCCGATATGAAGTGCGGCCTGTTGAGCGAGCCCGATTTGTCGAACACTCTTCCTTGTTAGCCCTCCTGGTAGTTGTACAAATTGTATCAGCTTGAGTCCAGCTGGGCGGGAAAGTGCACTGCGGAAGCAGATTTGCCACCACCACCAAGTGCGGCTCACGAACACGTGTGTGCCGGCCAACGACATCAATGGCACCCAAAAGCTCAGCTTCTCCACGGCTTCAACAATGGTGAAAATTCCCCTGCTCTAGAGCTCTCCCCGGAGGCAGTCATTCAACTTCTAAGACTCCTCGTAAATTTATTTCGTTTCTGAACCCACAGGGTGTCGAAAACACCGGTTCGATGTGGGTGGACGCGGGTGATTCTTGGGCGATTCGTTCATCTTGGGACGGCACCATCAGTGGGGAGGCAATCGTTTGTGTGAACGACTCCGACGACCTCTTCGACAACGCCTGCAGTGAGGTGCGGGCAGAGAACCACGCACGGAAAACAACTTCATCAATGACAGACACGCTAACAAAAAATCCGTTAATGCAAGGGTGCCCGTCAAAGGTCATCCCACACAACTACATACACTGTAGATACCCATGGACCGACTCATCGAATACCACGGCGCTTCGCACTTGGTGATGTGCTAGACTGGTCCGGTGAAAGCCCGGCGTACTCCGTCCCGACTTTATAGAGATGCGACGTCAATGGTCTTCTTAGTACGGCATGCACGGTCTGAGCACACCCCACCCACCCCATCCCCGGAACGGCCTGAAAAAATGTTGTTGGCTTTGTCCTTTCTTGAGTATTACTCACTTTACGCAAGCCGGTTACTTGGGACGCATGGTTTGCTACTAGTGACGACGTTTCACGCATAAATTGAGGGGGACAGGTGCTCTCTTGATGCGCTATATATGTATCTTTCGTGTGATCATGGAATGGTGGGTCACAAGAGAGCACCCTAGCCTAAACCTAGGGTGTGTGTGTCTTTTATTATTAGCATCGACCGCGCTAACCGGCTGACCAATGAAAAGACGTCAGT